>CM038220.1:25293256-25375756 GCA_021442155.1 Cymbidium sinense | reverse complement strand
ATTTAGGGCATGTGTGTCTCTTTAATTTTTAATATTTTTTTCATAGAATGTGTCTCTTCCATGGGAGGCGCGTGTTGAAGTGTTACGACAGCGTGTTAGACATTGCATACCTTATTTTTGAAAGTGTTAGTGCATCATAGTTGTCTAACTATGATCTCCTAATCACCGTCACCTAAATATTAACTTGATCAATATTGATCAATTATAGTCGTGAGGCTATGGATACTCAATCACTATAATCATTGATCACTATCTCTCAGTAATGGTCACCTGCCCACTATCACCTGATTTTCTAATCATTATTGTCTAACTATAGTCTCACTGTTGACCTTTTAGAGTGAGCTCTCATCCTCCTCGTCTTAAACTTAGGACTCTTATAGACACTAAGAGCTGCTTAGTCATAAGACACTTCTAGTGATTAGGTGAACACTTAATGTTAGCCTAGAGACTCAGAAGGATTAATCATAGAATTAGTCCATGCCTTAGGACTTAAGGAAATCACCTACCCTATAGCCTAAATCCAATCCATATGCACCTTCTCAAATCGAACCCAGTTTCAAATCTCAGATCAAATCTCAAACTTAAATTCAAATTCCAAACCTAATTCCAAATTTGGCTCCAAATTATTGAAACCCAAAATCAAATTCAAATCCTAAGACCATTCCTAAGCCATATGAACTACCTTCATAAGCTTAGCCAAAACCCCCCCTTTAAATCAAATCAAATTCAATTGATTTCTATATAAATCAATTATTCCTTTATTTATATTCACAAATATAAATGAAATCCATATCCACATGATCAAAATTAAATCAAACTAAATCAAACCGAACCAAAACCCCTTTTAAGCTAGATGGACCCACCTCCATGTGCTTAGCCAATACAAACTCAATCAATTTTCTTATAAATCAATTGTTCCATCATTTATATTCACAAATATAAATGAAATCTAAATTCAAATGATCAAAACTATATCCAAAATCAAATACAAACCCAATCTAAGCCCTTTAAGCTAATTCTTTGGACTTAGCCAAAGTTTATCCATATCAAGTCAAAACTAATGGATTTCTCTTCAATTAATCATTCCTTCAATCATCTATCCAAATAAAAATAAAACCTAAAATCATCAAACCAAACTCAAGTCAACCCAAGTCAAGCCTAACTTAGCACTTTTGAATTGAACTTTCAATTGAGCTAAAACCTATTGGACTCCAAATTGATTGTAGTTGGATTTATATTTCAATCTTAAGCTCACATATAAGTCCCACTAAATCTAAATCAAGCCAAAACCAACCAATTGATCAACTTAGGTCCACTTGACTCTGACCTAAAGGATCCATTTGAGCCAACCTCCAATCCAACCCAAATTGGATTGAACCAACCTCACCAAAACCATCCACCATGAGTATTGATCATCCTAGGATGATCAATTGCAATCAATTGGGTCAAACCAAGTCGATTTGGTCCTTTGACCAAGTCTACCTTTAGCCTAAATAAAACCTAAACTAGCCAAAACTCATCATATACTAAATTGATTGAAACCATTAATCCAAACACACTCATAATCAATGATAGAACATGACCAAACTCTCAATTGAGCCAAACCAAATCCAATTGACAATTTAACCCAAGTTGACCCAAATTGGCCTAAAAAGCCAAAATGGGTCAAATCACCCTAACCCAAATTGATTGTAAACCAATGGCTCAAGTTCATTTCAAATTGATTATTGAACTTGACCAAAGCTCATAATTTGACCAATTGGTCAACTTAACAACCGCCCAAATTGACCTAAAGGGTCAAATTAGCCAAAATTCAAATTACAAAATTGATTCAAACCAAAGGCTACTCATCTTCTCTAGCCAATTGAACATGAATCAACCTATAAGCTACCAATTGGTCAAATTGGTCAACTTGACCCATTAAATCCATTTGATCTAAATGAGCCAAAATCAATCCTTAGCTAAATTAAACCAAATTGATCATACCAAAACACTTCAAATCATCATTTAAACTTAGCTTAAGCCTTGATTTGACCCAATTTGACCAATTGGTCAACCTAATCCAACATGACCCAATGCAACCCATATGACCAAATTGAGCCAAATCCCTTGAATCCAAGCTATGACCTATTGACACTTGATCAAACCTGACCCAAACCCATTTGGGATCAACCCAAAATCAACCCAACCCAATCAAATCCCACATAGTATTCCAACCAACCTAATTTAATTATCCCCATCACACGCATTCAGCTCCCCCCATCCATGGAATTCAATGGAGCTGATCATATGGTAGCAAAAGAGGACTTTGGAGCTAAATCCAAAGTCCTCAATCAAGCCATCTTCCATTACAACCACCTCCCCATGATAGTTATTCAAATTTTTGGTCATCCCCTTGAAAGAAAGAAAAGAAGGCTTATTTTAAAAGATCCTGGGTTCATTCAGCTCTCAAGAGCTTCCCCAAGCAAAGAGCATTCATTCCCCACCTTCTTTGAGTGATTTTTGAGCTAAAAACCACAAAACTGATGTTTTTTCGGCGAGGAGGCGGCAACCATTGGTGAAGATGACATTCCAAAGGGAGGTAAGGGTTTAAATTCATTAAAAAGCTCCCTCTCACACCTAAGAGTTTGTTCGAATCTTCCCTGTCGACGAAAACCATCTCCAGCGTGATAATTTCATCAAACTTTAGCCGACCGTAAGATCTTTTATTTGCTCAATCATATGAGCGATTTTAGGATGTTTCCTTAAATTACCCTCGTATTTTTCATTTTGCACTATCCCAATATGATTTGGAGTGTTTTTCGGTGAAGGTCGCTGAAAAATTGAGCTCAAAACTTCCCAAACAAATGGTTTTCGAGCCCAAATAGGCTATGTTTCATCAGTTGGGAAGCAGACGAGCAGCAGCCGTCAGATATCTTTTTATTAGGGACGGATGGCTATGATTTCAAGCCCAAATTGTGTGATTTAGCCCCTCGGATCGTCTAACCTGATCTGGACCATCCGATAGTGTGATTGATCATATCATGCCATAGGTATTATTTTCCGCACTAACCAGAATGGTTGACGCGCGTGGTTTGCCCTCAAAGTATCGATGGTATCGGCACGGTGACGCTAACATGGCACCTCACGATAGCCACATTGCCGCCAATGCCCGCAGTTGGCTAAACAAAAATATCGGATTTTTCTGATTTTAAAGATTATTTGAAATGCCTGAAATTTCAAAAATTCAAAAAAAAAATTATCAAAAATTGTAAATAAGTGCTCATTAGATTCGTATTTTTGAGAGGAATCCAACAAATCAAAAATCATCAAATTTACCCGAATAGTTTAAGCTAAATTTGAGTTGTAGTAAAAATCAAATTTTATTAATTACTCTAAAAATAAAAATCAGATTGAGGTGAAATTTTCACGGATTAAAATTAGGATTAAAATCTACTTACCATAAAATGTTCAAGACAAAATAATGGCTGGATTAAAAGATATTGAATTTAGAAGTTCAAATGGTCTATTTTAATTAAATAAATCAGTATACCTTATAAAATTTAGTTAAATCACCTGAAACTTTGGAAATTCATAACTAATCCTAGAAAAATCCAAAAATTACAAATAGAAACTCATTTTAAAGGTATTTCAAAGTAGAATCTGAGAACATTATTATTAATTAATTTGGAATTGTGATCTTGGCTTAATTAAAGTTTTATTAAAAATTTAATTAGCTTAATTACTCCTTAATTAATCACCCAATTAATCTCAAATTTTTTGTGAATGTTTGGGGGATGACCTCTGCCTTTCCTTATTTTTTTAAGATTTTATTGGTTACGTAATTAGGAAAATCAATTAATCAAGCCTTAATCACTCTCTTAATTTAATTAGTGATGATTAGTGAATGAATAGTGATTTAATTAATTATTTAAGCCTAATTACCTCTGTTGAACAGTAAGGTAGCTTAGGGGATGTGATTAGGATGCTTTCCTAATTCATTTCCTAAGTTTTCTTTACTTTTAAAATTAAATTAATTTATAATTAATGAAGTAATTAATTGCTTAATTAATTAATTAATTAATTAATCTCCAAGATAAAAATCAGAGCTTAAGTGATCAAATATTGAATTTAGGGATTGAGATTAAGACTCCCTTTCTTGATTTTTTTTCTCTTAAGATTAATTTCATTTCATTAATTGAACATGCTTAATCAAATGGATTAATTAAGCTTAATTAACTTAATCTAAAATCCACTTCACAACTAAAAAACCCTAATTAACTCTTGGGTAGCTCTTTGGGTGTTCAATAACCCAAAATGAGGAATGTAATGAAATTATGGTTAGCTTACATGTATAAGTAAACCATAAGAGTAATTAATTATATCCCTTAAGCCTAATTAACTATTAATCATGAGCTAATTGCATTAGGCCCCTTTCATTTCTTAGGAGCATTGCTAATTTACTTTTCATGTGATTGCATATCATATTGGCTCATTATTAATTAGTTAATTAACATAAGGTGATATAAGTAAGGTTATTTAATTCATTTAATTCACACCTTAACTTAATTAAACCATAAAATCAACTTAACAACTCTTCATTAAACCAAATTAACCCACACATGGGGAATGGGGTTAGGATTAGCAAATCTTTTTCACATTCCTTAAACCACAAACCTAAAATTTAAAATGATATTAAAGAATTTTGGTTTATTTTAAATGACTTTATTTAGTATGATTGTTCTTAGGAATAAATTGGAATGAATGAGATCATGTACTTATGTTATTTTATTTCTTTCCACTCATGTTAAACATTGCTTGTCATATATAATCATGCATTCATTTCTTTTAAAATTAATAAAATAAAATGGTTTCTTTTATGTCAAATTGCATGTTGATTTAAAATTAAATAGGTGTGACTATTATGACTACTAAATCAAATGTTATTTTCAAAAAGCTTATAAATCAATTATTATAAATGAAATGATGTTAATTACAAATATCTATAAGCTTGCATGTGTTTATAATATAAGATATGCAATATGAAGTTCTCTTTCCTTACCTTACATGGATTCATATAGGATTCACAAATGTATATTTCATTTGAAAAGAATACAACATTTGCCTAAATCCACTCCTATGCATTTCCATGTTAAGACTTAAGAAGAATTTTATATCACATATGTAAATCACATAATCAAACCAAATATGATTTCTTGCATGATTTCTTATTCTTGTGGTTCTTTTTGTACATTCATATGTATTTGAGAAAAATGGTATATTAGTCTAGATATCTCAGGGTTGCAAGGATTTAAGTAACCCTAAGTAGGTCTTGTACCTTACGCCCCTGGTGTAGAAAACAATGGCATCGCACTCACTTAAAACTCTTATACATATGCATGTATGATGTAGCCAATGAATAACAATCACAAATCAACTAAATAGAGCATAACTTTTGCATGGGTTTTCCCTATCCTTATAGTTTCTTATACATCTACATGTATTTAAGAAAAATGTGGTATATTAGTCTGGACATCCCGGGGCTACAAGGCTTTAAGTAGCCCTAAGTAGGTCTTTGTTGACCTCATTTTTAGAATGAGGTCTCAACTTCTTCATCTTAGACATAGGACTCCTCTTAGACATTAAGAGTTCCTAAGTCTTAAGACACTTCTAGTGATTAGGTGAACACTTAACCTAACCCTAGAGACTTAGAAGAGTTAGCCATAAGGAATGGGCCATGCCTTAGGGGTATTAGGAAAGCTTACCTACCCTATAGCTTAAACCCAATTCTTACTCCCTTCTTTCAAGTCCAACTTCAAATCCAAACCAACTTCAAATTCAAACAAACTTCAAATCAATTCCAACTTAAATGATTTTTTTTCAAATCAATTCCAAATCAAAATTCAAATCAATTTCAAAAATCCAGATCATGAATCAATTCCAAATGATTGAAATCCAAGACTAATTCAAATCCAAAATCTTTCTAAGTCACTTTGATTTCATCTTATGGACTTAGCCAAACTCAGATCAAAATCCAAAGACTTTCCTAAGTCACTTTGATTTCATCTTATGGACTTAGCTCAAATCAAGTCCAAATCCTTTCAAACTCAAGAGATTTTCTCATAATACATTTATATTTTCATTTTAATTCACAAATATAAATGAATTATAAATTCAAATAACCAAAACCAAATTCAAAACTCAAACCCAAATCTACTCAACATCTAACCTATGCTTCTTCAAGTCAAATTTTTGAACTTAGCCAAATCAAACTCAAATCAATCCAAACCCTTGGATTTACTTCATGATTCAATCAATCCTTCAATCATGAATCCAAATATAAACACAAACTTCAATCATCAAACCAAAATCAAACTAACCCAAATCAAACCCATGTTCATCCTTTGCACTTGAAATTGTCAAATGAATCAAAACCCATTTGACTCCAAATCACTTGCGAATGGATTTATATTTTAGTCATAAGTCCATATGTGAGTTCAACTAAATTTGAATCAAGACTTGATCAAGCCAATTGACTCACTTAGGCTCACCTGACCCAGAGTGACCTAAAGCACCCTTTTGAGCCAAATTGGATTGAACTAAGCCCACCTAAGCCTCACATTGTGAGCAACAATCATCATGAGATGATCAATCACTCAAATTGGGTTAAACCAAGTCAAACCTAGGCGTTGACCAAGTCAACACTTAACCAAAATGAAACCCAAACTAGCCAAAATCCACCATAGTCTAAATTGATTGAAACCATTGACCTAAACTAATCCAACATCAATGATTGAACATGATCAAGCCATCAATTGAGCCAAACCTAGCCCAATTGCCCACCTAACCCGAGTTGACCCAATTTGACCTAAAAAGTCAAAATATATTAAAACTTTATCTAAGCCAAATTGATTGCAACCAATGGGTCAAATTCATTCTAAATCACTTGTTGAACTTAACCAAAGCTCCAATTGGCCAGTTACACTCAACCTAGCCCAATTGACCATGAACCCAGCTTGACCTAAAAGGTAAAATTGACTTGAAACAAAACCAAATCAAAATTGATTGAAACCAAAGCTTGCAATATATTTAAAATGTTCAACCAAGCCTAAACCAACCCATGACCTAACCAATTAGGTCAAATGGGTCAAATTGGTCAACTTGACCCATTTGACCTAAATAAAATCAAATGAACCAAATCCAAATATAAATCAAATTGAACCAAACTAATGATGCCAAAATATTTCAAATGGTCATATGAACTTAACCTAACCCAAGGTTTGACCCAATTTGACCAATTAGTCAACTTGACCCAAGTTAACCCATTTTGACCTAAATGGGTCAACATGAGCCAAATGATATCAAATCAAAACCAAATTCATTGAAAATTGGCACAACCCATTTTTCAATTATTTCAAATCTATCCAAATTGAAATCAAAGCTAAATGACCATTTTACCCTAGGTCAAAGGATAACCTATGGACAAATTCACTTGGAATTTGTTCATATTTTAACTCAAGACCACTTGGCATCGTCTTAGTGGTCCATTTGGACACTAAGAGGTGTGATGCACATGACACAATGGGTTTAGGTCAGCCAAACCCAATCCAAAGCCAAAACTGACCCAATGAAAATTCTCCACATGGAATCCATCATATCCTCTTCTAACACATAAGCAACTCCTCCACTACACTCCCCTGCCAAAATCGAACCATGTGAAGCTCCTAACAACCTTTGCAAACCCATTCAATAGGATCAATTTCATCAAAATGGAAAAGGAGCTCACGACCATCCAATCCAAGTAGGGAGAGATATACTCCCCCTCATTTCCATCCAATCCATCACACTTGCACTCGATTGAACTAGAGAGACCTAAGGCAAGCTCCCCAAGCTCTCTCAAGCAATTTCCAAGATCTTCCCAATTCTCATTTTCAGTTTTCCTTAAGCTAAAAATAGGGGAGGTAGGAGAATTTTCCAACTCACTCATCACTCCACCAAAGTCCAATTGCTTTTGCAAGCACCATCAGGGAGGCAAGTCGAGCTCACCCAAGGCATTTTCCATGCAACCAAACCATGGGAAGGAGGAGTTAGACCAAAGTCACAAGCCATTAAAACTCACTTTGGTCAATTGGAAGATCCACTCTATCTCAAGCCTTCAAACATTCAACAGGGCTTCATCTCCACTAGACAAAGCTACCTCAATGTTTGGGAGTGCCAGTGATAGCCTCTGATGAGGTATGCTTCAAAACTGAGCTCAGAAAGAATTTTCTTTGGTCCTTTGTGAAGGAAAGTGCCATCCCAATTGAAATTGATCGTTGATGTTCTTCCCCACATCTCTTGATCATGTGGGTTGAATCCTAGCCCATTCTAAGCTCAAGTGAGCTCATACCAAGCCATGGAGGATGGACGGCCTCCCTCTCCCACAGGATAGGGCTGGGATGAATCATGGACCATCCATCCCGCATATTTTGGATGGACGATCCTGATTAAAATTCATTAGATTCGTTGATTAATCCTTTAGAAACTATAGGTTTAATCCCGACCATCTTATCTTTGATCGAATGGTCCAAGGAGAAAACATGTAGTGCTGCTGGCTGATGTGGTATAGGATGTGACAACTTAAATAATTAAATTCATCATGCCACATGGAAAACGTGCGTCGCATCAACGGTCCACGTAGCACCGATGAGATTAGTTAAATAATTAGGATATTTAAAGACCTATTAATCACTAAAACTTTAAATATTTATAATTAAATATAGAAAAATCAAAAAAATATAAATGAGGGCTCATTTTAAAGATAATTCAAAAGGAAATTCAATAAAATTATTTCTAATTAATTTTGAATAGAGGATTTTCCCTAATTTAAGTTTAATTAGAAACTTAATAACCCTAATTACTCTAATTATTTCATTAATTAATTCCAAACTTCTCAGGCATGTTTAGTGGGATGACTTCCACCTCCCCTAATTTTTTTTGGAATTTATTAATGAGCTAATTGGGAAAATCAATTAATGAATCCTAATCACGCTCTTAATATAATTAAGGTTAATTAAACTTATGAACAATGGTCTAATCACTTAATTAAAATAATTAAACATTGTTTAAGTGATTAAGAGATTTATGGAATGATTTTGGGATATTTTCCTTAAGCTATTCCCTAAACCCCCTTTCTTCCTTAATCCAAATCTAATTAAGGATTAATTCACTAATGATCTACTTAATTAACTTAATTAAACTTCCAAAATCAATTTGAAATTAATCAATCTCCTTCTTTGGTAGATCCTTAAGTGTTCAAAAGCCTAAGATAAGCTTAAGGAAATCATAATTCAACTCACATGTGTGGGATGATTATGAAAGTACTTTTTAGTTTAATTAATCACTAATTATGAGGCAATTTCATTAGGCCCCTTTCTTTTTTTAGGAGCATTGCTGATTTAAATTCTATGTGGTTGCATATCATATGTTGGCTCATAATTAATTAATGTATGTTAAAGTATGTGAAGGTAATTAAGGGATTTAATTTACACCTTAACCTAAATAAAACATAAAATCAATCTAATGATTCTCAAATTAAACTAAACTAATTCACACATGGGGAAATGGGTTAGGACTAGCAAACATCTTTTCACATTTCCTAAATCAAGTCAAATCCAAAATTAAAACAAAAATCTCTTTAAAATAATTTTGATTCACTTTGAATACTCTTATCTTATAGAATTATCCTTAAGAACTAATTAGGATGAATGAAATCACATGCTTGCATCACTTTATCTCTTTCCAAGTATGTTAAATGTTGCTTTCCATGTGT
Organism: Cymbidium sinense; assembly: GCA_021442155.1. NCBI lineage: Eukaryota > Viridiplantae > Streptophyta > Magnoliopsida > Asparagales > Orchidaceae > Cymbidium > Cymbidium sinense. The sequence continues at coordinate 25,365,966 of CM038220.1, read as the reverse complement.
ACTCGTGCATTCATACCTTCTTGAAAAATCAAATAAAATGAAATGTTTCCTTTATGTCAAATTGCATGCTTTGGCTAAAGTAAAAAATATGAATGGCTATCATCACTACTAAATCAAAAATTATTTCCAAAATTTATAAATCAAAGATCATAAATGAAAGTATGCTACTTATAAATATTTATAAGCTTGCATGTAATTACAATATAGAAATGTGTTTAATGTGGTTTTCTTCTCTTTTCTTACCATGGGTTTGTATAGGATTTGCAAAGTGTATAGTTCATTTCAAAAGAACATAACACTTACTTAAGTTCATACCTATGCACTTCCATGTCATGAATTAAGAAAGATCTTCATATTACATATATATAAACCAAACCAAAGAAAACAAACAAAAATCTCTTGCATGATTCTTCATCCATTCATTTTCATTTGTACATGCACATGTATTTAAGAAAAGTGGTATATTAGGACACATCCGGGTTGTATTTTAAGTAGCCCCATGTAGGTCTTGTACCTTACACCCCTAGTGTAGAAAATAATAGCGTCATACTCACTTATGTTTTTCATACATGTAAATGTGCATTTGATTAATGGATAAAAGAGTATCTTTTCTACTTAAACAAAATCATGCATTCATAAAATTTCTAAAAATTTTTAAACAACATTCCTTAGCATTCATCATCAAAGTGTGCTAAAGTATTTGCATTACAAGTAGCTATGCTTATGATACATTCATATGCATGGTATACATGTTGGAAAGAAATAAATTATTGTGTATTATGTGATAGTAGTTCACCTTAATTAATCTTAAGATGCATTTCTTATTGAATATATTTGTTTAGAGTAAATCTAAACTAATGATTAATTAAAACACTTAATAAAATATTCACTAAAGAAAAATCACTAATGAATCTACCTTAGAAATTACTTAAGGTAGGGATGAAAGAGAAGTTCTCTTCTCTTTTCTTCTCTTTATAACACTTAGTAATTAGGTGTAGGTTCATTCAAATCAAATCAAATCATCAAATAAAAATAACCAAATCAACTAAATCAATTAAAATGAAACCACCCTCTAACATGAATCCTCTCACACTTAGAAAACTTCAACCTGAAAGCCTAGCTTAGACATACTACACAAGCCTTAAATGGCACACACATTAGGCTAAGTCACCATTTCTAGTCCTCTGTTAGGGCGGTGCATGGTTTGATGCCTGATTTTATTTTATAATGTAATATTTTAGACTGGATGTTAGGGTGTATGTGCGTTGATTGAATGGCAGGACGATCTTAGTCTAATCATTATCTTATGCAAGGGATTGTGCTTAAGGGACATTGTAATAAAGATATAAATGCTTTAGTTGTGCAGGTTGCTTATACCCCTAAGCATAATCCAAAATAGGCCAGGTGGACTTGGTTACCCACGTGTGGGGTGCTAAGTCCAAATTATTCATATACATGCATAGGATTATGTGGTTTGTTTAGCTAATCTCTATTTTGCATGTTTTAGTTAGATTTACTTTTTCCATTTTCATGTAATTTTGCAAATAGGATTTATAATGAATATTATGGGGGATTAGGATGAACATTGGTCATAAGTCTATATCTTATGTACCATGTGAAGCCCTTGGAGCATCCACATTCCAACCAACCAAAAGAAGGAAGGAAAGAAGAAAGAAGAAATAAAAAAAAGAAAGAAAGAAGTGAAGAAATGAAGAAAGAAGACCCTATAACATGAATTCCTTCTAAATTGTAATTATTCATTTACAATCCGGGTTGTATAAGGGCAGAGTTCGGCTACCCACATTTATCTTTAGGTTTGTGCAGTGGAGCCTGACCACAAAGGCCTCTTATTCTTTTGTGCTAGCTTTATAAAATTATTTGATGTTTGTTTAGCTCATGCATTAAGACGGCATATTTTTTCTAGTTTCTTTCTTACTTTAATGAATGGCTTGATGTGATTAGGCTCTTAAGGAAAAATAAATTTTCTATCTAATTAAATAACTCAAAAATTAAAAATCAATAACTCATAACCTCACTTAAAGCCTGGTTATAAATCAAGATAAAAGATTTAAAAATCCCTTAGCTAGATGTTGTATGTTTCACATCATGCATAAAAAAGCATCTTGTTTCACTCTTGCTTATGGAGGGCTTCCACCTTTGCCAGGGAACTTGGCTTGACCTTTGAGAGCCATGGTGAAAATACACATTCTTCTTAATGATTTTGGCCCATAACCAATTTCTCATGCATTAGGCATATGAATCTCATAGCCCGTGTCAAATAAACTGTCCAAAAATAAAAATAAAACATATCAAAAATTTGTATTAGATTTAATCATTGCTCATACCCTACATGATCTAGTCTCTTTGGGAGTGTGTTTAAAGATTTAGTCTCTTTCTTAAATAAACAACAACCTTGCTATCTTGCAAAAGCATTAGACTTTCCTACACATATTTAAAACCATAGGAGGAGTTAGTCGGCGACCACCCCTAGGCAGTTGTAAGTCCAAACAGTCGAGTGATTTATCCTCTCTTATGGAGGTAAACCATTTTTCCATTTGATCCTTAGATTTAGGTCATGCTCTGGCCCTCTCCAAAGCTCCCTAGATTTAAGATCTGATGTTGCTTCTCCCTTTTGCGGGCTACAAGCATAAATCCTCACCTCTTAAGCATTTCCATGATCTTGTATCATGGAACTAGAAATCCTAAATTTCTAATAAAAATTCAACTCAAACAAATAATTCTCTTCAAATTTAAAATTATAAAGCTCAACCATAGGATAGTTTGAGATGCTCACTAAGTTTCATAGCATCGTGAGTATCTCCTACTTATATCCCTTTGGTTTTGATAATAACTCCCTCATTTTGATCAATCCCATTTTATCTTCCAAACATAACCAATTGATTGATAGTCCTATCTTTGAAATCTTTGGAGACATCGATCATTTACTTTAATTGAGAGTATTCTTCAGGAATCTCATTCATTAAGATGTAATTAACTATGGGGACTTGCCTCCATAGGGAACTTAATGAACCTAATTTAAAATAAATCCTTCTTTACTTTTCCATGTAAAATAGGGGAAGAATCTTTAGTACATTCGAAGACACGTCATCCTTAGGAGTCCTTATTCAGGTAATTAGGTCCATTGTAAAGGATGGTGACTTCTGTCTCTCAAAACAGTACATCATTCCTCAATGTCATATCTGATCACCATAATAAGAACATCAAACCGTAGTGTCCTACCAAAAATGCATTTTTATTTTTGTCTTCATTTAATTCATTTTTAGATGAAGATGAAAATAAAATTTTCACCACAGTCATGTGCCTTACACCCCTGGTGTAGAAAACAATGGTGTCGTACTCACTTAAAACTTTTATACATGTGAATATGTGTTTAGCTAATGGATGAAAAATCCTCTTTTCTATCAAAAAGGCATGCATTCATAATTCAATCAAAAAATGAAATATTTAAATTTCAAATACACTTCTTTGCATGCATCATCAAAGTATGCTAATATTTCATGTATACATATGCTTAGGATTATTCATATGCAAGATATAGATGATGGAAAGAAATGAATGAATGTATTTTATGTGAAAGTAATCCATTTCAACTAATCTTAAGATGCATTTCTTATTGAATAGGGTTATTTAGAATGAACCTAAACTTATGGTTAATTAAAACACATACTAAACCATTCATTAAAGAGAACTAAGCTAATTAACTCACCTTAGAAATGACTTAAGGAAGAGATGAAAGAGCGGTCCCCTCTCTTTCTTCTCTTTATAACACTTAGTTGTTAGTTGTAAGACAAATGAAACAAAAGAAAAGATTAAATAAAACTTGCAAATTAACTAAACAACTTAAAGTGAAACCACCCTTTAAATTGAATCTTTCTACACTTAGAAAATTCTAACTCTAAAGCCTAGTTAGGACATACCACACAAGCCTTAACACACACATTAGAATTAAGTCACCACTTCTAGCTTTTTGTTAGGGCGGTGCATGGTTTGATGTATATTTTATTTTATGATGTATTATTTTAGACTGGATGTTAGAGTGTATGTGTGTAGTATGGATGTTAGGCTAATATTAGCCTAATCATATTTTCTATAGGGGGTTGTGCTTAAGGGGGTCATTATAATAAAAATATAAATGCTTTTCATTAAAACTTAACTAAGCATAACCCACATCGATAGGTTTTCTTTTATGCTGGTGCTAAGTCCAAATTATTCATATAACTACTTGGGTTGTATGGTGTGTTTAGCTAATATTTATTTTGTTGTAATTAGATTTACTTTTTCATTTAAATGTAATATTGCAATTAAGAATTAAGATTAGTGTTATGGGAGATTAGGATGAGCATTGGTTACAAGATCAAGTCTTATGTACCATGTGAAGCCTTTGGGGCAAGTACCTCCAAGACAAATCAAAAGAATGAAGAATGAAGAATGAAGAATGAAGAATGATAAATGAATGAAGACCCCCATAGCATTTATCATTTATAATTGTAATTATTCTTTTGTGATCCAGGTTGTATAAGGGTAGAGCTCAACTACCCAATTTTCTTTTAGGGTTGTACAACTGTACTCGACTGCACATGCCTCTTATTCTTTTGCGTTAACTTTATAAAATTATTTGATGTTGTATTTAGATTGCGCATTAAAAATAGCATATTTTTCATAATTTTTTTTTTGATGATATTGTCTTTACATTAAGCTCTTAAATAAAATAAATTTTCTATCCCACTAATAACTTATAACTAAAATTTTAAAATAATTCATAACCTCATATAAATCTAGGAATTAAATCAAGATAGAAAATATTTAGCAACCCTTGTGGATGATTGTATGTATAAGATGCATGTCATTCTTTACTCTGTTAAGAGAGATTCCATCTAAGATAGAGAATAAAGGCTTAACTTATAAGAGCCTTTGATGGAAAGACACCTCTTTCTCTTCAAATTTGGCCTATAATTAATTTCTCATGCATTTAGACATATAAAACCCTGCAGCCTGTGTCAAAACAAAAAAAGTCCAAAAATCAAATAAAACTTGTTAAAAATTTTGCTTTAGATTAAGTCATTATACATGCCCTTCATGATCTAGTCTCTTAGGGAGTGAGTTTAAGGACTTAGTTTCACTTCTAAATAAATAATGGCCTAACCATCTTGCAAATCATATGACTTGCCTACATGGATTTAAAGCATAGGAGGAGTTACCTGGCTGCCACTTCGTGCGATAATAAGTCCAGCAGTCGGGTGGTTTATACTCTCTAGTGGAGGTACACTATATACTCATTTTCTCCTTAGATTTAGGTCATGCTTTGGCCCTCTCCAAAGCTCCTAGATTTAGGATATGAGATTGTTGTTTCTCTTTGCGGACTATAAGCATAAATTCTCATCTCTTAGGCATTTCCATAATCTTGTATTGTTGAATTATAAGTCCTAAATTTCTAATAAACTTTCAACTCAAACAAATAAATCTCTTTAAATTTAAATATATAAATCCCAACCATAAGATAAATTGGAGTGCTCACTAGACTTTTTAGTATCATGAGCACTCCCTACTCATCTCATTTGGTTTCAATAAGAACTCTTCCCTTTTGATCTCTCCCACTCGATTTCTAAAAATACAACCAATCCTTTGATAGTCATATCTTTGAATTCTTTGGAGAAAATAATCGTCTACTTTAATCGAGAGTATTCTTAAAGGATCATCTTAAGATGTATTAACTATGGAGGCTTGCCTCCATAAACAATGAACTAAGTAGGAGAAAATCTAGTATATTAGACCCATCATGCCTTGTGAGTCCTTAATGGTGAGTAGTCCATTATAGGATAGTGACTTCTATCTAGATAGTACATTATTCTTAATATTGTACCCGACAAATATAAGTACATATGGATCACTGCCCCTCATATACACACAAAGCACCAAACACCAAAAAATAAACACCACACATAAGCACCACCATCAACCATAATTTTTTTTACCATCATCGCTAGTTATGATCTCTATCCGTCACCATCCCTTCCAATATTCTAACTATTCCCTATACATCTTGATCATTAACATTTGATTATATCAATGCCCATTGATCTTATCCCCTATCATCATTTATAAGGCTAATACATATTATTAATATATGACATCATATATAAGTTTGATGCATGTTAATGCACATCTTCAATTATAAAATTGGCACATCATCCACACAAATGTCAATGCCCACCAACTTCATCTTCCACCATCACCAACAATGCTAGCATACATAGTCACTAATAAGGTCATTGTATCATTGACACCTTTACTCATGATTGCAAAATAATATTTATATTTAACTTGATATTGGCCTCTTTTTGATTAAATGAAAATAGTTTAAGACTACACATAATCTCTAAAGAACATCTATAATTTTCTTAATATTCTTTAGACCTCAATTATAGAATTATGTTTATTTTGGTGTTTGTGTGTTTATGTGAGGACACCGATGTACTCATTAGGGTGATCGGGCATGGATAAGGAAGCGATTAACATCTCGAGAGATAGAAGTCACTACCCTATAATGGACTTGATCACCTAATAAAGACTCATAAGGCATGATGGATCTTCAAATATACTAGAGATTTTTCCCCTACTTTACATGGAAAAGTAAAGTAAGATTTATTTAAACTAGGTTTGTTAAGTTCCTTATGGAGGCAAGCCTCCATAGTTAATTACATCTTAAGTAAAGTGAATCCCTTAATTTCGATTTCCACCTCATGGACTTAGCTCAAATCTCACAACTCATTTATATTCTCATTTATATTCACATATATAAATGAAATATAAATTCAATCAATCAAACTAAACCCAAAATCAAATCCAAAATCCATGGTCAAATTCAAAAATCTTTTCCTAAGTCCTTTGATTCTCTCTTATGGACTTAGTCCAAATCAAATTCAAATCACTTCAAATTCATGAATTTTCTCATAACCCAATTATATTCTCATTTATATTCATATTTATAAATGAAATATAAATTCAAATAACCAAAACCAAATCCAAAAATCAAACTCAAATCTACCCAAAATTCAATCTAAGCCTTTCAAGTCAAAATCTGGAACTTAGCCAAATCCAATTCAAATCAAGACAAACTCTTGATGTTTCTTCATGATTCAATCAATCCTACAATCATGAATCCAAATATAAATACAAACTTCAATCACCAAACCAAGACTAAATCCAAAAATCAAACCCAAGTCAAACTCATGTTCACCCTTTGAACTTAAAATTGTCAAATGAATCAAAACTCGTTTAACTTAAAATCTCTTGCAAATGGATTTATATTTCAATCATAAGTCCATGTGTGAGTTCAATCAAACTCAAATCAAACTTTGACCAGGCTATTTGACCTACTTAGGCTTACTTGACCCAAAGTGACCTAAAGTACCTCCTTATGAGCCAAATTCTAATCCTAACAAAATTGGATTGAACTAAGCCCATCTAAGCCTCGCATCATAATCAACAATCATCATGAGATGATCAATCATACAAATTGGGTCAAACCAAGTCAAACATAAAGGTTGACCAAGTCAATAATTGACCAAAATGAAACCCAACATAGCCAAAACCCACCATAGGCCAAATTGATTGAAGCCATTGATCTAAGTTCATTCATGATCAATGTTTGAACTTGACCAAGTCAACATTTGAGCCTAACCTAGCCCAATTGGCCACTTGACCCAAGTTGACCCAACTTGACCTAAAAGGTCAAAATATGTCAAAACTTGATCTAAGCCAAATTGATTGAAACCAATGGGTCAAGTTCATTCCAAAATGATTGTTGAACTTGACCAAAGCCTCAATTGGCCAACTAGACCCAACCTAGCCCAATTGACCATGAACCCAACTTGACTTAAAAGGTCATTTTGAGCCAAAATCAAATTAAATCAAAATTGATTGGAAACAAAGATACCAATCCATTTCAAATGGCCAACAAGACCTAAAATAACCCATGACCTAACCCAAATAGGTCAAATGGGTCAAATTGGTCAACTTGACCCATTTGACCTAAATGAACTGAATTGAACCAAAACCAAATATAAAGCAAATTGAATCAAACCAAAGCACCAAAACATTTCAAATGGTCATATGAACTTGACTCAACCCTTAGTTTGACCCAATTTGACCAATTGGTCAACTTGACCAAAGTTGACCCATTTTGACCTAAATGGGTCAACATGAGCCAAACCATATCAAACTAACTCCAAATCCATTGAAACTTGGCCCAACCTATTTTTTAATTATACCAAACATATTCAAATATAAACCCAAGCCAAATGACCATTTTACCCCAATGCCATAGGATAAATTTTGGCCAAATTCACTTAGAATTGGGTCAAATCCTCTTCATAACCACTTGGCACCCTCTTAGTTGACCAAGTGGACACTAGTGAGTGTGGTGCACCTAACTCAATGAGTTTGGTTCAGCCCAACCTAGCCTAAGGTCAAAATTGACCACTTGCATGAAATTAAGCACATGTAATCCCTCCTCCACTCAACCAAGGCACATGGGAGCTCCACTACTCCACTCCACACTCTAAACTGAATGCAAAGACACTCCTAATAGCCTAATAAACCCACTCAAGGTGGTCAATTGGATCAAAATGGTAAGCTCCTTCACGGCCGTCTGATTGCTATAGGGGAAGATATACTCCCCCTAATTTCACTTGAATTTCATTTTAGCACACTCGATTGAACTTACGAAAGCTGGAACAAGCATTTGGAACACTCTCCAAGCTCTCTTAAGCAACTTGAGCTTCTCTATTTCTCAATTTCTAAAACCAAAAATAGGGGAACTCAAGCTGAAATCTAACTTACTCCACACTCAATACCAAACAAATTCACTTTACAAGCTCCATCAGGAACCTCAATTGTGTTCACCCAAACCTTTTCCTAAGCTCCAAAGGTAAGGGAGGTACCACTTCAATCAAAGCCGCAAGGAGTTGAAGGTGGACTTGGCCCATAGAAGGATCTACCTAATTTCAACACCTCAAAACTTTAACAAAGCTTCATCTCCACTATACGAAGGTTCTCCAAGGGAATCGAGCACTGGTGATAGCCTCCGGTGAGGTAAGCCATAAAATTGAGGTTAAATTAGTCATAGTGTGGAGCTTTGTGAAAGAAAGTCTCATCCCATGAGAAACTAACCGTTGGATGTATCCCCCTTTACCCTTAGATGGTGTGGGTTGAGTTTGGATCCAATCCGAGCTCAATCGAGCTCAGATCTTCCCTTAGAAGATGGACGGTGGTCATCTCCCATAAGGAAGATCAGGGATGGATCATGAGCCATCCATCCACGCATTTTGGATGGCGACCATGATCAAAGACATGCAAATCCATGGATTATACCTTAAGAACCACAAGCTTGATCTTAGTCGTCTGATCCTTGATCGGATGGGTGAGGCAAAAGTGCATAGCACCGTCTTTGATGCGGTGCTATGATGTGACAACTTTAATAGCCTCTCCCATCGCACCACGTCAGCCTCCACGTGGCACCGATGGGATTAGCTATTTAATTAGGGGTTTTAATTACTTAATTAATCAAGGAAACTTCAAAAATTCATATCTAAGTGTAGAAAAATAAAAAAATGTGAAATAAAATGCATATGAAAGGTATTTAAATCAAGAATATTATAAAATTGATTTCAATGAATTTTGAGTAGTGTTATTTTCTAGATTTGGGTTTTATTGAGAATTTGATTTTGTAAATTACTCACTAATTACCCCACTGATTAATTCCAAATTTCTTGTGTATGATTAGTGGGATGACTTCTACCTCCCCTAATTTTCTTGGGATTTATTGATGGTTTAATTAGAGGAATTGCTAGATTAAATTCTAATTACCCTCTTAATGTAATTATGTTTAATTAAGTGTGTAATTAGTGGTTTAACCCCTTCATTGAGTTAATTAAGGTTTGTTTAAATGAACAAGAGGTTTAGGGAATAATTTTAGGATATATTTCTTAAGCTATTTCTTAAACTTCCTCTTTCTTCCTTAATCCAAACTTAATTAAGGATTAACACACTAATTATTAACCTAATTATTTTGATAAAATTCTAAAACCTTCTAAAACTTAACTAATCTATCTTGGGTAGATGCTTAGGTGTTCAATAACCTAAGTTCATTAAGGAAATCAAAATTCAACTCACATGTGTGAGAGGGATTATGAAAGTACTAAAATTAAACCCCTTAGTTTAATTAATCATTAATCATGAGCCAATTGCATTATTCCCTTTTCTTCCTAGGTGCATTGCTGATTTAAATTCCTTGTGTGATTTTATGTCATATCATTGGCTCATAATTACTTGATTAAGTATGCTAAGGTGGTATAAGTAAGGGGTAATTAACACATTAATTCACACATTAACCAAAACAAAATATAAAAATCACCTAATGATCCTAAGAACAAACTAAATCAACTCACATATGGGCAAAATGGGTTAGGACCAAAAAAGATTCTTTCACATTTCCTAAATCAAACATAAAATAAATTCAAAATAAAAATCACATTAAACAAACTTTGGTTTACTTTAAACTTTCTTATTTCATAGGATTGTCTATAGGAATTAATTAGGGTGAATGAATTTACATTAATTTCATCACTTTATTTCTTTCCTAACATGCTAAGTGTGTATGTCATATGAAATTCATGCATTCATGCTTTTTAAAGATCAAATTAAAATGAAATGTTTCCTTTATGTCAAAATTGCATGTTTTGGTTAAAGTAAGAATATGAATGGCTATTATCACTACTAAATTCAAAATTATTTTCAAAACTTACAAATCAAGTATTAAAACTGAAAGACATGCTACTTATACTTTATTTATTAGTTTGCATGTGAATATAAAAATGTGTCTTATGTTTGCTTCCTCTCTTTCCTCTTAACATGGATTTGAATAAGATTTGAAAAAGTGTATAGTTCTTTTAAAAGAACATAACACTTGTTTAAATCTACTCTTATCCTCTTCCATGTTATAACTTAAGAGGGATTCTTACATTTACACATGTAAATTGCATAAACAAACCAAAAATCAAATAAACATTAACTTTGCATCTCTCTTTTTCCATTTCATTTCTTTTGTATATGTGTATATATTTAAGAAAAGTGGTATATTAGTCTGGACAATCTTGGGGTTGTGAGGCTTTAAGTAGCCCTAAGTAGGTCTTGTACCTTACACTCCTAATGCTAACAATGGGTACTCACTTATGCCTTTCATACATATACATGTGCATGTGAAAAATGGATAAAAGTATCCTTTTCTACATAATGAAAATCATGCATCATAAAGCATCCAAATTTTCTTAAGTAACATTTCTTAGCATTCATCATAAAGTGTGCTAAACATTCTCACTTATATGTATAGATATGCTTAGGATTTATCCATATGCATGTTATACATGTTGGGAAAGAAATGAAGTGGTGTGTGTTTTGTGATTTTATTTCACTTTACTTAATCTTAAAATGCCTTTCTTTTTGAATAGGTTTGTTTAGAGAAAATCTAAACTTATGATTAATTAAAATAAATAATAAAACATTCACTAAATCAAATCAACTTGAATCTACTTTAGGAGTTACTTAAGGCAGGGAAGGAAAGAGAAGTTCTCTTCTCTTTCCTTCTCTTTACAACTTAGTAATTAATTATAGGATTCACTTAAACCAAATCAAAATACAAAATAAAATCAACCCAAATCAGCTAAATAACTTAAATGAGACCACCCTCTATGTTGAACACTCTCACACTTAGAAAAATTTAAACCTTAAAGCCATAGCTAAGCATACCACACAAACCTTTTAAAGCACACACATTAGACTAAGTCACCACTTCTAGCTTTAGGTTAGGGTGGTGCATGGTTTGATGTTTGCTTTTGTTTTATGATATTTTGTTTTAGTTCGGATGTTAGGTGAATGTGTGTAGAATGAATGGTAGGATGATTTAGTATAATCATTATTTTCTACAGGGGATTGTGCTTAAGGGGCGCTGTAATAAATAGAAATATAAATGCTTTTGATGTCCAGGTGCTTATACCCGTAAGCATAATCCAATAGGCCAGGTGGACTTGGTTACCCATTTATGGGGTGCTAAGTCCAATATATACATGATTTATATGGTTTGTTTAGCTAATATTTATTTTATAGGTGTTAGTTAGATTTACTTTTTGTTTTCATGTAATTTTGCAAATTATGATTTTGGAATGATTGTTATGGGGGATTAGGATGAGCATTGGTCATAAGATCTCATCTTATGAACCATGTGAAGCTTTTGGAACAACCACATTCCAACCATCCAAAAGAAGAAAGAAGAAAGAAGAAAGAAGAAAAGAAGAAATGAAGACCCCCATAATATGAATTCCTTATTTAATTGTAATTAACTCATTTGTAATCCAGGTTGTATAAGAGTAGAGCTCGGCTACCCAATTTATTTTCAAGTTTGTGTGGTAGTGCCGACCACACTTGGCCTTTTATTATTTTTTGTTAGCTTTATAAAATGTGTGATGTTTTGTTTAGCTTGTGCTTTAGTAATGGCATCCTTTCCCTAGTTTCTTCCTTGCTTGATGTATGGCTTGGATGATAATTAGACTCTTAGGGAAAAATAAATCTTCTATCAAATTAAAAAACTTAAAATTAAAAATAAATAACTCATAACCTCACCTAAAGCTTAGGCTATAGATCAAGATAAAAGAATTAGCAACCCCTTAGTTGGATGAGTATTACTTTTCTCACATCATGCATGAAAAGCATATTATTTCACTCTTGACTGGAGGGCTTCCACCCATGCCAGTGAACTTGGCTTAACCTTTGAGAGCCATGGTGGAAATGCACCTCCCTTCTCGCTAATTTTTTCCCATAATCTTATTTCTCATGCATTAGGCATAAAAATCCTATAGCTTGAGTCAAATGCTTGTCCAAAAAAGAAAATAAAAATGTAATACAATTTGCATTAGATTTAGGTCATTTATCATATCCTTACATGGTCTAGTCTCTTAAGGAGTGAGTTTAAGGACTTAGTCTCTTTCTAAATAAATAACAACCTTGCTATCTTGCATAAAGCATAAGACTTATCTACATGAATTTAAAACTATAGGAGGAGTTAGTTGGCGGCCACCCCCAAGTGGTTGTAAGTCCAACAGTCGGGTGGTTTATCCTCTCTTGTGGAGGTAAACCAAATGCCCATTTTCACCTTAGATTTAGGTCGTGCTTTTGGCCCTTTCCAAAGCTCTCAAGATTTAGGTTCTAAGGTTGCTTCTCCCTTTTGCATGGCATAACATAAATCCTCACCTCTTAGGCATTTTTCACAATCTTGTGTTATGGAATCATAAGCCCTAAATTTTTAATAAAAAATCAACTCAAACAAATAAATCAATTCAATTACAAAAATATAAAGTCTAACCATAGGATATTTTGGGATGCTTGCTAAGCTTTCTAGCATCTAAAGCATTCCTTACTTATCTTACTTTAGCTCTAAAAAGAACTCCCTTCTTCTTGACCAATCTCGATTGATCTTCTAAAAATAAACTAAATTGATTGATAGTCCTGCCTATTAAAATCTTTAAAGAAAACAATCATTTCCCTTAATCGAGAATTTTTCTAAGGAATCTCATTCCTTAGGATGTAATTAACTATAGGAGCTTGCCTCCATAGGAAACTTAATGACCCCGATTTAAAATAAATCCTGCTTTACTTTTCCATATAAAGTAGGAAAAGAATCTCTAGTATATCATCCCACAGACCCATAAGTTCTTAAGAGTTCTTATTTAGATGATTAGGTCCATTGTAGGGTGGTGACTTCTATCTTTCAAGATAGTACACATTTCCTCAATAACGTACTTGATCACCCTAATAAGTACACTTGCGATTCTATGTGGTGTCTATCTATAGAAAGAAGCAATTATCATCATATTAAATTTTCTCTCTCTTCTTTCCTTTCTTTTTATTTTCATCTATCTTTCTGAGGTGGATGAAGAGAAGAAGAACCAAGGAGGAAGAGGGAGGAGATTTGATGATAATGATGATTCACTTTGAAGTAAAAATTTTTCACCCACGGATTTCTTCTGGCGACTCCGCTAAGGATTTTGATGGAATCTTCCTATTTTCATTCATTTTATTTATTCTTTCAAGAAGATTAGAATGGATAGACAATGGGGGGTATACACACACACACACAAAAGGAAAAAAAATAATTTTTTTTCACCATAGAGTGGTAGCCAGCTAACTCCTCATACGCTTTAAATCCATGTGAGCAAGTCATATGCTTTGCAAGATGGTTAGGCTATTATTTACTTAAAAAGGAAACTAAGTCCTTAAACCCACTCCCTAAGAGACTAGATCATGAAGGGCATGAATAATGACTTAACTCTAATGCAAATTTTGTTAAACTTTATTTAATTTTTGGACTTTTTATTTTGACACAGGCTATGGAATTTTGTATGCCTAAATGCATGAAAAATTGGTTATGGGTCAAATCCAAAGAGATAGTGGTGTCTTTCCATCAAAAGCTCTTACAGGTTAAGCTTTTATTCTCTGGCATAGATGGAAGCACTATTTTAGCAAGAGTGAAAAAATATGATATGCATGATATTATACATTCAATCATCCAGCTAAGGGGTTGCTAAAAATTTTATTATCTTGATTTAATTCCTAGGCTATTACATGAGGTTATGAATTATTTTAAAATTTTAGTTATGAGTTGTTAGTGGGATAGAAAATTTATTTATTTTTTATCCTAAGAGCCTAATCGCATCCAGGCCACACAGCAATCACCAATCATAAAGAAACCATGAAAAGGCATGCTATTTCTATTGCACAAGCTAAACAAAATATCAAATAATTTTGTAAAGCTACTGTAAAAGAATAAAAGGCTAATGTGGCAGGGTACTGCCGTACAACCTGAAAAGAAATGTGGGTAGCCGAGCTCTACCCTTATATATCTCGGTATAATGAAAGAATAAATATAATTATAGAATGATAAGTGTTTTAGGGGAGGGAGGGGATTTTATTCTCCATCCTCCATTTTTCACTCTTCATCTTTCATTTCTTGGTTTGCTTCATTTCTTTCTTTCTTTCGATTTGATTGGGATGTGGCTTACTCCAAAGGCATCATGTGGTATATAAGATATGGTATTATAACCAATGTTCATCCTAATCCACCCCATAACACTTATCCTAATCCTAATGCAAAAATTATATTAAAAGGAAGGAAAGTAAATCTAGCTACACCTGCAAAATAAATATTTGCTAAACACACCATACAACTCAAGCAGTTATAGGAATAATTTGGACTTAGCACTCCACACATGGGTAACCAAGTTCTACCTAACTTGGACTATGCTTAGGGGAGCAACCTGTACAGTAAAAAGCATTTATATTTTTATTATAGCAGCCCCTTAAGCATAGCCCTTACATAAAACATGATTAGTTTAATGTCAGCCTAACATTCAAACTATGCACATACACCCTAACATCTAGTCTAAAATAATACATCATAAAATTAAACATTCATTATACCATGCACTGCCCTAACATAAAGCTAGAAATGGTGACTTAGCCTAATGTGCATATGTTAGACCTTGTGTGGTATGTCCTAACTAGGCTTTAGAGTTATGATTTACTAAGTGTGAGGGATTTAATTTATAAAAGATTGATTTCTCTTTAAGTGGTTTAGTTGATTTGGGGATTTTTACTTAGCATTTTTTTTGTTTCATACAGCCTACACTTAGCAACTAAGTGTTATAAAGAGAAGAAAGAGAGGGAGAGTCTCTCTTTTATCCCTACCTTAAGTAATTTTTAAAGTAAGTTGATTAATAAATTTCCTTTAGTGAATGGTTTATTATGTGTTTTAATTAACCCTAAGTTTAGATTCATTCTAAATAGCTCTATTCAATAAGAAAGGCATCTTAAGATTAATTAGGATGTATTACTATCATATAACACACACTCATCAATTTCCTTTCATCATGTATATCATGCATATGAATAATCTTAAGCATACCTATACATGCAATATAAATCATAGCATACTTTGATGATGAATGCAAAGAAATGTATTTTGAAATTTAAATATTTCATTTATTAATTGAATTATGAATGCATGTCTTTGTTATGTAGAAAAGAAGGATTTTTCATCCATTAGCTAAATACACATTCACATGTATAAAAGTTATAAGTGAGATGCAGTTATTATTTTTAGCATAAGGTATAAGACCTACTTGGGGCTACTTAAAGCCTCATAGCCCCAAGATGTCCAGACTAATATACCACTTTTCTTAAATACGTGTAAATGTATGAATAACTATAAGGATAGGAAAATCCATGCAAAAGTTATGTTTTATTTATTCAATTTTTTTATTTCTTATTCATTGGTCACATCACACATGCATATGTATAAGAGTTTTAAGTGAGTACATTATTATTTTACACCAGGGGTGTAAGGTAGACCTACTTACTTAAAGCCTCATATTGGGATGTCCAGACTAATATACCACTTTTCTCAAATACATATGAATGTACAAAAAGAACCAAATGGATAAGGAATTATCCAAGAAATTATGTTTGATTTAGTTGTATGATTTACATGTACAATATGAAAACCCTTCCTAAGTCTTAACATAGAGATGCATAAGAATAGATTAAGGCAAGTGTTGTGTTCTTTTCAAATGAACTATACACTTGCAAATCCTATGTGAATCCATGTTAAGAGAAAGAAAGAGAACTTCATAGTACACATCTTATACTATCATCACATGCAAGCTTATAAGTATTTGTAATTAGCATTACTTCATTTGTAATAATTGATTTATAGTTTTGAAAATAGTTTTTGGTTTAATAGTGATAATAGTCACTCATATTCTTAGTTTTATCCAACACATGCAATTTGACAAAAAAGAAAACATTTTACATAATTACTTTTTGAAAGAAATGGATGCATGATTTCATATGGCAAACAATATTTAGCATGATTGGAAAGAAATAAAGGAATGTAAACACATGATTTCATTCACCCCAATTTTTTCCTAAGGATAATCATATTAAATAAGGTTATTTAAAATGAATCAAAATTCTATTAAGGACTTTTTTATCTTTGAATTTGATTTGGTTTAGGAAATATGAGAGAGGTTTGTCAATCCTAACCCATTTCCCCATCTGTGAATTAGTTCGATTTAATTAAGAATATTTAAGTTAATTTTATGTCTTGATTAGGTTAAGGTATGAATTAAATGAATTAATTATCCCTTACCTATATCATAGTAAGTTAATCAACTAATTAATAATATGCCAATATGATATGCAATCATATAAAAAGTAAATTTATAATGTTCCTAAAAAATAAAATGGACTAATGCAATTATTTTATGATTAATAGTTAATTAAGCTTAAGGGATCTCTCTTAATTATTCTTATAATTTTCTCACACATGTGAGCCAATCATAATTACCTCTCACCTTGGGTTATTAAAACCCAGCCAAGATCAATTAAAGGTTGCTTAGGTGAGGATGAATCACTTTTTAATTTTAATTTCATTAAGCTTTCAATGAATTGATTAAATTTTTTGGTTATGTTTTAATTTGAATGATGAAATTAACTTAGGGAAAGGATCAAGGGCAAGGCCTCAATCCAAATCCCTAAATCATTTAAACATTTAATTAGGTTTTGATTTCCTTATTTGAAGATTTAATCACTTAATTAATCAATTAATCATTCCATTAACTCATCAATTAATTTGATTTTTCAAAGACTAAGAAGACTTAGGGAATGAATTAGAAAAAAAAATATCCTCAACCACATTCCCTAAGTGATCTTACTGTTTAACAGGGATAATTATGTTCAAATAATTAATCAAGTTACTGTTCATTCCTTAATTATAATTAATTAAATTAAGAGAGTGATTAGGGCTTACTCAAATTATTTCCCTAATTAAGCAATCAATAAAATTCTAGAAAAATAAGGGAGGTAAGGGTCATCCCCTAAACATCCAAAGAAAATTTATGATTAATTGAGTGCTTAATTAAGGTGTAATTAAGCCAACTAGATTTTAGATAAAATCTTAATTAAGCCAAAGTCACTATTCAAAATAAATTAATTATAATTTTCTAGATTCTTCTCTGAAATATCTTCAAAATGAGCCTAAGTTTGTATTTTTTTTCTACAATAAGTTATGATTTTAGAAAGTTTCAGGATTAAAAACTAATTAATTAACCCCAATTAAGCCCTTAATCCCATTGGGCCACATAACGATGTGGCATCTTGCCTTTCACCATGATGATAGGATTGGCTATTTAAGTAGTCACATCCGCATGGTAACTCAGCGGCGATGGATGCGCTTTCTCTGTGGGCTGTCCGATCTAAGATCGGACGACCACAATTTAATCTATGGGTTAATGGAAAAATCAAAGGATCTATCGCAGGATTTGATCAGAGCCGTTCATCTCGATCACACGAGATGGACGACTCGTGATCTATCCCATTTGTGAGCGGTGAAAAATGAGCATAGTCCATCTTTCTCCATTCAATCCGAGCTCACCCGAGCTTAGATTGGGATCAAATGGATCCTACACCATTTAAGGAGCACACAATCACATCCAATGGCTAAAATCTCTTGACATGGAGATTCCTTTTATAAATGACCAACACATAGAGGCCTAAAGCTATGATTTTGAGGAATTACCTCACCGTAGCTAATGTTCAATGCTCGGTTGAAGAAGTCCAAGTTCAATTTGGCCTAAGGTGCTCGGTTGACCAATCCACATATGTACACGCCTCGAATTTGATCAGACTCACACCTCTGATGCTTTGGAAGGCTTGGAAATGGTTTGGTTGGCTTCGATTGGGTATGAGGATGGTGTGTGTGCAAGGAATTTGGATTTGGTTTAGTGGAGAGGGAGTATTGCTTGAGGGAAGGGTGTCATGTTTTAGCTTATGCACGGAAATGGTAATGACTGAATAGAGAGGGCTTGGGGATCCTTGGAATTGCTCTGAGGGAGTTCAGAATGTGCTTAGGGACTCACACGAGTTGATTGCATGTGAAATTGAGTTCGAATTGAGGGGGTATACCCTTCAATTTTCATCATTGATGGACAGGAGTGTGCGCACATTTTGCATTGGCTCATCGTCATCCGACTGCTGAAGTTGTCTCCATCAGGGTCAGGTTGCACACCAGGGTTGGGGGGAGTCATGGGAGGAGCCTCAAGGGCGGGTGTGCAAAGCTTCTTCTTCCTTTACCCATGGGGTGCTAAGTTTGGCTTGGAGGTAAGTCAACTCACCTCTTAAAGGTTCTTAGCTGACCTAGAGTGGGTTAGGTGCACTAGGTAGGTTAGGAGAAGGTTCCATGTAGTGTTAATGAGCTATCATGTGGATGGGCAAGTTGACTTCAGCTTTGATACATTGGATTTAAGGTTTAAATCCTATGAGTTGATGGGTAATTCCCTTGGTGGGATCCACTTGGCTTTTGGGCTGATTTGGGAATGAAGTAGGGCATGTTTGGGTCAGGTTTGACTAAGCCCTAGGGTCCCATAAGTTGGTTTGGAGGGATTTGGCTTCATTTGGTCAAAATGGGTTCATTTGGGTTAGGTTGGGTTGGGTTGACCAATTGGTCAAATTGAGTCAAACCAAAACTTGGGTTAGGTTCATATGATGATTTGAGATATTTTGGTTCAATTAATTTGGATTGGTTTGGCCTAAGTTTGAATTTGACTCATTTGGATTCAAACGGGTCAAATTGGTCAAGTTGACCTATTTGACCAATTTGACCAAATTAGGTTGGGTTAGGTGTTGAGTCAAGTTCAATTGATTAATTAAAAATGATTGTAGGCTTTGGTTTGGTTTAATTTGGAATTAATTTAAATTTTGGTCAATTTGGGCTAGATTGGGTCAAGTTGACCAATTGGTCAATTTGGGCTCAATCATGGCTTTGGTCAAGTTCAATAAGTGATTTGGAATAAACTTGAGCCATTGGTTGCAATTAATTTGGATTAAATCATGATTTGACTCATTTTAGCTTTTTTAGGCCAATTTGGGTCAACTTAGGTCAAGTGACCAATTAGGCTTGGTTTGACTCAATTGATGACTTGGTCATGTTCAATCATTAATTATGAATGGGTTTGGGTCAATGGTTTCAATCAATTTGGCATATGGTGAATTTTGGCTAGTTTGAATTTCATTTGGGCTAAGTGTTGACTTGGTCAAAGGCTATGTTTGACTTTGTTTGACCCAATTCAAGGTGGTTGGTCACCCCATGATAATTGTTGATCATGATTGAGGTTTAGAACTTGGCTCAAAAAAGTCTTTTAGGTCGCTTTGGGTCAAGTGAGTCTAAATGGGTTAATTAGCTTGATCAAGGCCTGACTCAAGTTTGGTTGAATTCACGTATGAGCTTATGATTGAAATATAAATCCAATTGCAATTGATTTGGAGCCAAATGAGTTTTGGTTCATATGACAATTTCAAGTCATAAGGGTTAACTTGGGCTTGATTTGGGTTGACCTAGTTTTGGTTTGATAATGGTGGTTTATATTTATATTTGGATCCATGATTGAAGGAATGATTGAATCATAAAAAAATCCATGAATTTTGAGTTGATTTGGGTTTCATTTAGCCAAGTTCAAAAGTTTGGCTAAAATGGCTAAAATTAGGAATTTGATTTGATTTGAGTTTGTTTTTGGTTATTTGAATTTATATTTCATTTATATTTGTGAATATAAATGAAGATATAAATGGGTCATGAGGAAATCACTTGAGTTGGTAGTGATTTGGAAGCAAATTTGATTAAGCTTAGGGAAATAGGTTGAAAGGGCTAACTTGGATTTTGATTTGATTTGATTTGATTTGATTTGAAAGGTTTGAATTTGGATTTTATTTATATTTGTGAAATTAAATGAAGGAATGATTGATTTATAAAGAAATCAACCAAGTTTGAGTTGGTTTGAAGGAGTTTTGGTTAGGTTTATGGAGGTAGTTCCATATGGCTTAAGAAGGGATTTGGAATTTGAATTTAATCATGGGTTTCAATCATTTGATTTGGGATTTAATTTGGAATTTGGCTGGGATTTGATTTGAGATTGAATTTGATAATTGAGAAAATCAATTGAATTGGAGTTGATTTAGATTTGGTTAAGGCTAAGTCCATAAGATAAAATCAGAAGACCTAGGAAGGGATTTTGGATTTGAATTTAATTAGGGGTTTCAATCATTTGATTTAGAATTCGATTTATGATCTTGGATTTTGATTTGAGATTGAATTTGATAATTGAGAAAATCAATTGGATTGGAGTTGATTTAGATTTGGTTAAGGCTAAGTCCATAAGATAAAATCAAAGGGCCTAGGAAGGGATTTGGGATTTGAATTTAATCATGGGTTTCAATCATTTGATTTAGAATTGGATTTATGATCTTGGATTTTGATTTGAGATTGAATTTGATAGAAAATCAATTGGATTAGGTTGATTTGGATTTGGTTAAGTAAGTCCATAAGATAAAATCAAAAGCCATGAAGGGATTTGGAGTTTGAATTTGGTGATGGATTTCAATCATTGGATGGTTGGATTTGATTTTTGAATTTCAATTTCAATTTGAGATTTGGTTTGAAAGAAGGAAGCAAGGATTAGGTTTGGGTTATAGGGTAGGCAAGTCTCTCCTAAATCCCTAAGGCACAACCTATCCCTATGGCTAACTCTTCCAAGTCTCTAGTGGGGTTAAGTGTTCACCTAATCACTAGAAGTGTCTTAAGACTAAGGAATTCTTAGTATCTATAGAAGTCCTAGATCTATGATGAGGAAGTTGAGAGCTCACTCCAAAAGTGAGGTCAACAAGAATTCATTCCCTATAATTTATGTTTACTACATTGCGCCAACATCTTCTCTAATTACAAATAATGAGCACCAATTGCAATCAATAACATGCATTACTATAATCATTATAATAAGATCAATCTTTATGATATTTCTCTTTCTATACTTTTCACATAAAAACTCTTGTATCTCTTATAACTTATTTTATATCTATGTTTAATCTAGATCTTCATGCAAAGTTAAGCACATTATATTCATATTATGAATATTTTAGCATGCAAAATTCAGCATTATTAGTGAATAAGGCATCTATACTATAAGGTAATCTTTGATACAATCATGAAAAGTCATTTTCATTAATATCTTTAGCATATTTATAGTAAAACAATCACTATGCTAGTGAAAAACCAACATCCTAAGTATGGTTGTAATTTAAAAACTCCTTCCTTTATCATTCACTAATGCATCTATTCCTTAAGTAGCTTCAACACTGATAGATAACCATATTTTAGCTTTGAAAAAAAGGACTGGTGTTAATATTCTAAACACGATTATTGTCAATTAAATAGTTTCATCATACTAAATTTTTCTTTGCATCCAAGATAAAATTGCTAACAACCATGTTTCTCAAAGCTTCCTTTTAATATAAAAAATTACATAAGAAACTTTTAATTGAGTTTAAAATATATACACAATCCTTAGATATACTTCTACTTCTTAGATATTGTCACACTAATGACCTCAAAAGAGAAATAATGATTTAAATATAGACTACTTTTATCCTTCAAGTCATTATATATATGGCATTCACCCTATCATAAGCAAGATATAAATGATTCTAAGGGAATCAATTCAATCTTTTCTATAAAAGTTAACATTTTTTAATAACATTAACAAATAATTTCACATAAATAAAAAATCCTTGATAAATTTTATTTTACCTCTTTTAAACAAGTTAATATCATTTAGTAATATTCTGATAAATAATATTCAAATAATACTCTAATAATAAAATTTTAGTGGATTCTCTCAAAGTCTTTCACCACAAGTTAATGTTAAGGGCCACACTCCATACTAACAACTTAAGAAAGATAAAACTAAAAAAAATTATAACCATCCTTAGCATATATATTAAGCTTGTTAAAACTTCATCATCAATAAATCCAACATTATAATATTAAAATATCAAGCATACTTTTATACATATAAAAAGAAATAGACATCCATGATTTAAATGATTGAGTATTCTTATTTTATATCCACATAAAAAATATAAACTAAGTTATTATATCTATAAGATATTAGCATATTCTCCATCACTATTAATAAGAAACATCTCTATTAGTTTTTTATTCACACCATCTTTAATAGTTAAGAAAGTGGCTTTTGAAGTTTGATAGGTAATTACTTATTCAATTTAACTCTAGCCTTAAAAGGCCCCAATCTAATCTCCTCAAAGAAACCATGAAAAAAATTTTCTTCAAGCATCAATGTTTAGGTCCTCTACTTTGATCAAGTAAAGATACATTCGAGATATCATGAAACCTTTTATAGCCTACATAATTTTTTAGTTTTAGTATATAGGAAAATATTCTCTTTACCTTGAGAATTTCATTGACGTTCAAAGATATAACTGCAGTCCTTGCTTTAACTTCTATTTAAATAAAATTATCCTTATAATGTTAGAGAAGATAAGCACATTTATCAAGTCAGCTTGACATATCTTTTGGTGAATTGTTAAAGTCATCTTTATCTTGTACCAGCATTCTTTAGAATCCCCTAGAGGGATATTCAATCAAACATGAAGTTTCATCCTTGATGGTACTTGAAATATAGATACATATCTATATTAGATTATAGTTAAATATCATAAAAAATAATGAAAGGATGGAGAATATTGAATTCTCTTTCCAACATCATTCATTTAATTCTTGTTGACCTCACTTTTGGAGTGAGCTCTTATCCTCCACTTCTTAGACTTAGGACTCTTCTAGACACTAGGAACTCCTTAGTCCTAAGACACTTTTAGTGATTAGGTGAACACCTAACCTAAGCCTAGAGACTTAGAAGTGTTAATCATAAGTTTAGGCTATGCCTTAGGGTTTAAAAAATACCTATGCCATAGACTAAACTCAATCTAGATACACTTTCTCAAATCAAATCCAGACTCAATTCTCAAACCAAATCTCAAATTCAAATTCCAAATCTAATTTCAAAATTTGACTCCAAATGAATGAAACCCAAAATCAAATTTAAATCCTAAATTAAATATAAATTATTAAGTCATTAATTACATCATTAGTCTAAATAAATATGAAATCAAATTATCAAATTAAATAAACCTTTATAATTAACATAAATATACTTCTTAATTAAACTATTCACATAATGACATAGAACCTAAGCAAACCCATAGACTAATAAAGCTAATAAAATCAAATTAAATCAAATTAAATTAAATTAAGAAAGACTCTCATCAATTTAATATGTACTCAAATCAAATCTCATTCAACCTACTTAAATAAGATAAACTAATCAATTATCCAATGTATGAAGTTAAAATACAAACCAAACTTTGATGAACCTGACAAGTGGATGTGATTAAAGATAAAATCCTAATTACAAGGAATCAAACTCAAATAAAAATCAAAATAAAATCTCAATTAATCTAATCTGATCAAACTACAAATGAATGAACTATAATCGAATCAAATAAACATAAAGTGAAGTCACATAACCATAGTCAAAGAAAATAATTAAATAAGATATTGAATTATCAAGATCTAACTAAACCAAAGACATCTAATCTAAAATTAATCAATCAAAAGAACATAAACTTAAATGAACTTAAACTTCATTAGATATTAAGAATATTGAATTATCAAGATTTAATTAAATCAAAATCTAAAAATAATCAACCAAAAACACATGAACTTAAACAAACTTAAACTTCATTAGAAATTAAAGATATTGAATTATTAAGATGCAATTAAACTAAAACATCTAATCCAAAATCAATCAATCAAATACTTAAACAAACTCAAATTCTAAATTCTAAATTAAATCAAATAAATCAAATCAATTACATAAATTCAAATGGGCTAATTAAGATATTTAAGGATCTTAGTTATACTCTTTAGGAGTTAGGATGTTGAATAGGGTGAGTTCTATCTACAAATAGAATTCATTCTACTCTTCATTCTTGAAAACTTAAATATCGCTTTAACCAAATAAAAGTGAAATAAAAATAAAAAGTAAATCATTAAATCATTTAAATTGAAATCACCCAAAGATAAAATTTAAATTCAAACTCCAAATTGAAACTTAAATTAAAGAAGCCTAGTAAAGTCTTGCTACACAAGTCTTAAGCACACACATTAGAATACTAAGTCACCACTTCTAGTACTAAGTTAGGGAATTATATGTATGATGTTTTGTTTTGCTTTGTGATGTAATGTTTTAGACTGGATATTAGGGTGTATGCTTCGTAGACTAGATGTTAGGCTGTTATTATCCTAATCATATTTTCAGGGGTTGTATAAGGGTCCGTAATAAAATATAAATACTTTTATTGTGCAGGTTGCTTAGCCCCTAAGAGTAACCCATGTTAAGACAGGTGGGCTTGGTTACCCATGTGTGGGGTGCTAAGTCCAAATTATTCGTATAACTGCTTGAGTTGTATGGTGTGTTTAGATAATATTTATTTTACAGGTGTAGCTAGATTTACTTTTCCTATTTTTAATGTAATTTTATATTAGAAATTAGGATTAGTGTTATGGGGGATTAGGATGAGCAGTGACCAGAAGCTTAGTACTTGGGGTGCCCTGTGATGCCTTTGGAGCAAATCAAATTAAAAAAAAGGAAGAAATGAAGAAAAGAAGACCCCCCATAGCATGTATTTTTTTTTTTTTTTGTAATCCGGGTTGTATAAGGGTAGAGCTCAGCTACCCTTTATTTTTCTCTTTTCGAGGTGTACAGCGGAACCCGATAGCACTGGCCTTTTATTCTTTTATGGTAGTCTATAAAATTGTTTGATGTTGTGTTTAGATTACGCATTAGATAAGCATGCTTTTCATAGTTTCTTTATGATTGATGCTTGAATGTGTGGCCTGGATGCAGTAGGCTCTTAGGATAAAAATTAATTTTTCTACCCCAATTAACAACTCATAACTAAAATTTCAAAATAACTTATAACCTCACATAAAAGCCTAGGAATTAAATCAAGATAATTAATTTTTTAACAACCCCTTAGCTGGATGGATGAATGTATATTATCATGCATATTGTATTATTTCACTCTTGTTAAGAGGGGACTTCCATCTTTACCAGAGAATCAAGGCTTAACCTGTGAGAGCCTTTGGTAGAAGAACACCCATTTCTCTCTTGATTTGGCACATAATCAAATTCTCATGCATTTAGGCATACAAAATCTCATAGCCTGTGTCAAAATAAAAATCCAAAAGAATCAAATAAATTTGATAAAATTTGCATTAGATTAAGTCATAGATTCATACCACTCATACTCTAGTCTCTTAAGGAGTTAGTTTAAGGACTTAGTCTCTTTTCTAAATGAATAACAGCTTAACCATCATGCAAAATATAAGACTTATCTACATGGATTTAAAGCGTAGGGGGAGTTAGCTGGCTGCCACTCCAGGCAGTAATAAGTCCAGCAGTCGGGTGGTTCATTCTCTCTTGTGGAGGTAAACCTTATACTCATTTTCTCCTTAGATTTAGGTCATACCTTTATTTTGTACCAAGGCTCCTTAGTTTAGGAATCTGAGGTAGTTGTTTTCTTTGGGCTACAAGCGTAAATCCTCACCTCTTAGGCATTTTCATAATCTTATATTGTGGAATTATAAGCTCCAATAATCTAATAAAATGTCAACTCAAATAATTAACTCTCTTCAATTTTAAAAATATAAAGCCCAACTATAGGGTAGATTGGAATGCTCACTAGGCTTCCTAGTATCATGAGCATTTCTTACTTTCTCCATTTAGATTCCAAAAGTAAGTCTTCTCCTTGATCTATCCTATTTGATTTTCTAAAATAGCCAATCCTTTGATAATCTTAACTTTGAAATCTTTGGAGACCCTAATTGTCTACATTAATCGAGAATATTATTAAGGGATTCCCATTCCTTAGGATGTAATTAACTATGGGGGCTTGCCTCCATAGGGAACTTAACGAACCCAGCTTAAAATAAACCCTACTTTACTTTTTCATGTAAAGTAGGGGAAAGATCTCTGGTATATTCGAACACCCATCATGCCTTAAGAGTCCTTATTAGGTGATTAGGTCCATTATAGGGTGGTGATTTCTATCTTTTGAGATAGTACATGATAATATACATGATCACTTCAATAAGTACCTCTAAGATCTACGTGGTGTCCCACATCTCAAAAATAAACACCACAATGTTTCAACAAATATTTTTATGCTTACAATGTAGTGTAAGAATCACTAATCAAGAGGTACTCGAAGATTTTTTAGAAAGAATTTATATTAAGGAAAATTATTAAATGTTTATGAAGCATTTATATATCAACAAAAAAACATCAACAACTCATTTTAATAAATATATAGTCTTAGTAAATTCTTAAAATTTGCAATCAAGAAAATGATAGATTTTATAAAGTTATTATTTATGAATTTTTTACCATACCAAATGCAACAGTTTGACATGAAAAAAATTCACAAAGGTAGCACAAAATATTATTTACATTCATAAAAAAATGTATAATTTCTTGAAATCTCATATGATCATAGAAATTCATGAAAAATAAAAATATCATAATTTTATTATGAAGACATACAAAAACTAAAAGTCTCTCAAAAATCATAAGGGTAAAGTTTTGCAACATTTTTTTTCTTTTTTGAGAAAAAAAATAGAGATGCTCATTATCACCCAAAAATTGATAAACATAAAAAAGAAGCAAGCAAAAATATGTCTCTGGTTAACCAGTATGTGTTCCAATATTAGTAGCCAACAACCAACTTAGTTAAGAACATTCCCTTTATCATAATTTTGGGTTTGTATCTTCTTTAATTTTTTTTTAAAAGTATTTAAGTTCATTTTTGATATTTAGACTCAATTTTAACCCTTTTGAAGCCTAACAAAATCTTAACAATCAATTTCAAACAAAATTGATGAGTTTGAAACAAAATTTTTCAATAAATTTAATAATGGACATGCATGCTAACTTAAGAGTAGATAATGATTTAGAAGAATTTATTTGGTTCACTCCTTGAGAAGGAGGTTGACATTGATGTTCAGATAATTATTATGCCTTAGAATTTTTAAAGATCAACATGTTTAAAAACATAAGACAAATGACTTTTAGCCTAAAATCCAATGATCAGATATGAATTCCAAGTTATGTTTGAGTTGAAAACTTCCATAATTAAGTTTAAGACTATCTAAACTCCAATTTTTATAAATTTATAGTCAATTTGAGTGTTTCAATTTGATAACTCATTAAGAGGTGACATGAACTAACTTTAAATGATCCCAAACCAAGGACTTATAAAAGAGTTGAAGACTTTAGGAGAACTAAATTTTCTTTAATTTGTATATACTTATAATCAAATCAACCTTCTTGATGAGATAAATCCAATGAGTCTAAGATTACTTAGTGACTACATCATAATTAATGCACTCAAATGTTAAAAAAATGTCATGCGCCAATTAGGGGGATTATTTTGGGCTATGTAATGGAGTATTATATAATTTTTACAAAATTAATTAAAATGACCAAAAATCTATGAATGGTTCTCTATTCTTTACATAAGATGGGACTAAAGATTGGAATTAGCCTAGAAGTTTCAAGAATTTTATAGCTCTCTTTGACCTTCATCATCTAATAATCATCATGAGATTGCCTCTACCATCATACCACCACCACTTAAATACAATTTGGTTGTCACCATCAGACCATTGCCCAACCTCCATTGTTAAACTACTACTGCCCAACAACTACCTTCTACTCACCACCATTTCCATAAAACCTTCACTCTGACCACCATTACCTGATGTTCATCATTACTTGCCATCAACTAATAAGCATTGGACTACAATCACTTAACAATCATTATCAGGCAACTACTAGTTCATCATCATTAAACAACTGCCTTACCTCTGTCATCAAATAATTATCACTTGATAGGTACTATCAAACAACCATGGTCTAACATTTATTGTTGGACTTTCATCACCTGACAATTGTTGTTGGATTGATATCACCCTACTTCATCATCAGACCACCACCATCCCTTTCTCATTAGACAACCACCACATAATAATCACTATCAGAATTTCACCTAACCTTCATCATTAAACTTTAATTGTTAGATTACTTTTTCCCGATGACCATTATCAAACTAGCATCGCCATTGGACCATCATTGCTTGACTATTATTTGAAACACTTGATCTTCGTTATCAAATCATTGTCATTTATCTTCAACCATTGGATTATTGCCACCTGCCACTATTGTCATCTATCTATAGTCTCTCAATGATTGTCACCCAATTATAGTCTTCTAAATATTATTACTCAACTATGTCGACCAATCACCATCATCTGATTATGATTACCCAACTATTATCACTTAACTATAGTCCCTAACCACTATTTCTTGGCCACCATCACTTATTTACAATCACCCAATATTCCTCACCCAACCTTAGTCATTAGATCATCATTGTCAAATTTTAATCTTCTGATCATTATTACTTAGTTATTATCTTTTGATCATGATTGGCCAATTGTAGACTCCTAGCCATCGTCTAATTATTACCTCTTGATCATCATTGTACAATCATAATTTTTTTACTATAATTGCCTAATTATATTCTCGTGGCCATAATTACTTGGTTGGGCTTTTAACCATCATTGTCTGACTTGGTATTTTAAGCATCATCACTCAACTACTTCTTCTCAGCCATTACCTCTAAGCTATATTGACACATTTAGACCTTACACCTTATCATCTGCTAATTCTATTAAGATTGATACATAATATTGATGCATGATGCTATTTAAGATTGATGTATGTTGTCAACATATGAGCTTAGTTGTCAACACCAATGATGATTTCTATCATTTCATTGTCTGCCACTATCAATAATGCTAAGTACACAATCACTAATAAAGGTTGATGTACACCAACTTTGACTCCCAACATCAAAACCAATATTTATTTGAACTTTTTTATCTCTAGTTTTCTCTCCTCAAAGGAAAATGATTGAAAATATTACAAATGATCTCTTGAAGGCAACCCTAATACCTTAATATATTTCCAACTTTCATTAGAATTCATCATATACAAAAGGAAAAAAAAAAAAAAAGGGAATTCATCATATAAAATTCATGTCTAATATAATATATCAACACCCTAATTGTAGGAAAAGATGTTATTTACAACTAATGATATATGCTAGTGAAATTATTTCAAACTAAGATAGATTATATAAATTGTGCAACACCAATATGATTGTGCAACACCATCTCGTTATTCTTGTGGAGGCCATACCAACTCTAAAAAGTACTATTTGTATAGTAACAAGCATACACCAATATGATTGTGCAACACCATCTCGTTATTCTTGTCGAAAGCTATTGGATGTGGGGGCATCTACTCATGCAGCTTCCATGAAGCTTCTTGCATGCAATGCACGTTTCATGCAAGAAGATGACCACTTCAACTTAGGTCAAGACATATTAGAGGGCTTCACCATTATTTTGAGTTATACAATCTAAGTTTAATTATATGAAAATACAATTGTAGTTTTTAATGTTTGGAATCGCCGTGCGATTTAAGCGAAATATGATTTAGAATATTTATCAATTCAAATTTACCAAAAATTTTAAATGATTTAAGCGAAATATGAGGGGTGGAAACAGCCCTTTCTTTTAGAGTGAACAGAATTTTAAATAATTAAATAATATAATAATTAATTGATTAATAATAAATAAATAAAAATATAAAACTAATATTTTATGATATATTATTCAATTATTTTCATATATCTAATATATATAATTTTAATAAAATAATTAAATTATTAAATTTAACAACTTTAACGAGAAATTAATTCAATAGTTGCCTCAAAATAAATCATATTTGATTAAATTAAAATAATTTATTTAAATATTAATATTAAGCAAACAATTATTTAAATTAAATTTAAATTTAAATAACTAGGTAATATTCCAATGCAAAAAAAAAATTTTAAATTAAAATTTTAACTTAAACTTTTTCTTCTTAACATCAATATATAATAATTTTCCTATTTAAATTTTTTTAATTTACAGAATAGTCTCATGTCATCAAGGAATAATAGCTTTAAAGTCTTTATATAGAGTCTTATATTGTGTGTTAACTACAAACCTCTTTAGTGGATTAGTGGGTTGTAAGAACAACAAAGTTGCTAGGCAGTTTAGAGGCATGGAAAATGAAGAATAAATAAAAATTTTGAAGAAGTAAATAAAAAAATTTAAATTCACAGTGGGCATCTGAAGTCTGTGGTTTCACCTCTGTTCCCAAGTACTTAGTTGTGGTGGCAATAATATGGCCTTTTTCATTCACGAAGCTTCATGCACGCACACACAACATTTTGTGCCATTTAGTAAATAACACGTTTTATTAAAACTGAAAGTCCAATTGGATACGAAGTGCATGCTTCATGCCTCAATCAGAAAAGGATTTGTAATAACCTAGCAAGGATTTTTGTGACTATTAAATTATTTCAAAATATTTTGTTCAATCATTTTCTTTGTATGAAAATATACTAATAATTTTTTTTTTAATGTGTGGCATTATTCTAATTGGATGGAAATAATTGAACAAATTTTCAAAGATATTTGATTAAGAATTAATTCGTATCGTGGAATAATATTATTTGTTTGATTTTAAAGGGTTATTTGAAATAAGTGGCAGAACTAACCTCTCTTTTTATAAGAGGTAAATTTATATGTAAAGATAAAATTGGAGCAAAAAAATAATTTTAAAAGAGATAAATAATTAATTTACTTATCTCATATAAGAAATTATAAAGTTGAAGGGACAATTGCCCCCCTTAGGTATACTTAGTTCTACCCCTATTTGAAATCATCATAGGATTTAAGTAAAACATATATTTGACAAAATTCATGAGTTAAATATAGTAAGCATCAATACTTTTAAATTCAATATATATATATATATATATATATATATATATATATATATATATATATATATATATATATATATATATATATCTCAATTTTAGCTTTGAGATGTTTGATAGCAAGTAGCAATTAAGCCAAAAAAAAAAAAACAAAAAAAATTAAAAAAAAAAGTAGCAATTAAGCCAATTAAGAATTAGTAAATTTTATAAATCTAGAATTAGTAAGTTCTAAGGATGCTACATCCTACAAATTATTTGACATTATATTCATTAAGTTCATGTGAATTCTTATAAATTATTTATTATTTATTCATAAATTTTGAATATATATCACTTTGTCTATGAATATTTCTCTCTATTGTCTTAAAAAATGTGTTAAATATTTGATATCTTGGTCAAATTTTTTATCATGATAGCCTTAAAATTTTTAGACATGCATTGAGATTAATATAATATGAATTATTTATATATAGCACTCATTAAACTTAACCTCTCACCCTTTTTTTTTTCTATCCATCATCTCGCTCTCTTTTTTGGTGCACTCTTTTTCTTTCTAAATCTTCTCATAGCTAATACATATTTTTCACTCTTTAACAAACACAACTTAGAAAGAGGAAAAATAGCAAGGGAAAAATATATTGCAAACCATGGAAAAATAAATAGAATTAAATCTCAAAAATCCTTTATGATATGATCCCAAATCATATAATAGCCTTTACAGAAATCAGAAACCAATTATGAATAGCAATATTAACTTTCCAACAGATAACTTACATTAAATAGTACAAGAGCTTCCCAATGAAAATATACAACAGAGATATTGCTAAAAGAATAGATAAGAGGAACAACACAACTTATTAACAAATGACAATATAGGCTTTCATAATACTAAATCCAACCCAAGATCGACAAGATGAATTGAGATCAAGAAACCTAAATGGCCAAGATCATCTAAGAAGATTAAAAGCATGAGATCGATACGTGAGCAGCAGAATATCCAAAAATAACATTACAGAGCAAAAAACTATAAATAGAGATCGAGAGGAATGAAAAGGGTGGAAGAATTTATCTCAAGAACTCCTCTTTCTTCGCCTTCTTCCTCTTTCCCGTCTTTCTCATCCCTCTCAGAACATTTCACTGGAAACTGAAATCCTTAAGCAAGGATCCCCTCCAATTTCTCTCAAGTGTTGGATCTCGTGACTTTCCTGGTGGATCTTCCTTGATCACCCTCACCGTGGGATCTCCTCCATCTCTCGACGCCTCTCAAACCCTAGCCTCACCAATAAACAAACAAGAAAGAATAAGAAAAGAAAAGGTTAGTTAATTAAATTTCCAACGATCAAATCAATTTTTTCCATTCATTTAATCCAGATCGGTGAAACGCTGTAATCTCACCATTAAAGTCAAGAACCATCGATCAAGATCCAAGGCGTAGATAACGCAAGACAATCCCAAGCAAGAAGCAAAGAAGAACTCGATCCAAGGAGCCCATCCAATAGAAGAAAAGGCGCTAGATCCAACGGATGAAGCTCCCAACCGATTATTCCTTTACTCTATTAACTCTGGAAAGGGTTTAACTCATTTTCTTGACTCAACTCACACCCAACAACCCAATTGAACGAAGCACTTCAATTAGAATTTATCACTCAAGCTACATTTATAAATTATATTAAAGACATATATCAGAAAATAGTTACGTATCACTTTATGTCATGATTTTAACAAATCACCCTAAAATCTCTTACCTCCAATTGGAATTGCCAACCTCAATAAATTTGTTATATGGGATTTGGCTTAAATCCAAGCTAAATTTTGATGCCATTTATGTCCTTTAAATCTCTTGAATATTGATATTGTCCAACATTTACTATTTCACTATCTATAAATCATATTATAGGATTTAAATACTCTAAGGGGCTATTTGTTCTGCTGAAAAAAAAAACATTGTGAAAAAAATTCAATATAAAAGTAATATAATATATTTGAAATACTTTATGATAATTTTGATAGATGTAAATCAATTTTAAGAATTTACTTTTTAGCATTTAGTTTGAATAAAAGTATTGTAAATCTCAAAAGCATCCAACGGAAATAGTGATGAGTGTTGGACGATTGCAATGGCGAGTGACTATCGATGGTGGACAGATGAAGAGTGCTCATCAGTGGTGATTGGCGTCTGGTGGTCAACAGTCAGTCTTTTGTGATGGTGGAGGGGACCAATAGTGAGTAGGGACGGGGGGTAGGATTGACAGGAGATAAGTGGCGGTGGCAGCAGCTCACTTTAACCAAACTAATATAAATGAAAATTGCTCGAATTGGGAGAAATTTTTTTCAGGGTATTTGACTTAAGGGATAAAAAAAGGAGTGTACTGAAATTTTATATTATATTAATTTTTCAGTCAACCAAATATCAAAAAATTTATTTTATTTCCTATATCTTGAATACAATGTAACCCTTTTTAAACTAACTAAACATCCCCTAAAATTATATAAATTATAATTTTATAATATTATGTGATACTATGTCATATGTGTATTATTTTATCTATCTAGTATTCATATTTTACATGTTCTTATCACCATGTCTCCCTCGGTGCAATCTATATGAATATGCTGCTTTTGTGTCTTCACATTTATTATTACATATCTATATGGAAATGTTCTATGATAACTTAAACTTAGGATTGTCAAAAAATAAATAAATTCTCTCGTTTTCTCTATTTTTCTATATTTATGTAATTCAAAATAAAATTCTAATGTAAATTACGTTAACCAATCCTTTAATTCCTTCCAGCTAAAACGGAGAAACTGAAAGGGTGATTATGGAATTCTCTAAATGGATAAATAACGCCACACATGTCATGATAAATATTAAGCAGTAATAGGCCAAGAGATACAGGGCAGTGCGTCTCGCGGTTATCGTTGTCTTCGTTTCTCCTCTCTTTCACACTTGTAACGAATTTATCTAAATTAAAATTAAAAAATAAAAAGAAAAAAAACGGGGTAAATTAATAACGGTTGTGAGGAATCCAACCAGCCTGCGCTCCGGGCGAAGAAGCCGACAGCGTGTCAGTTTTCTTTTGTCCGCACGTGCGTGGTCCAAACATGCCGGCTGCCGCTTTAATATTTTTCACATTTTTTTCGCAATTATTCAATTATTCGAGATTTTTTTTCTTGTTTATTTTATTAGAATGCTTCTCAAAAAATAATAATAATGCAAATTATTCGCCAAAATGTGGACCGCTTTGCTGTGAGCTTTTCATGCATTTCCACAAATTACTTTACAGTCTACAATTGAGCTAACCTAAAGAGGGTGCAAAGGGTTTTCCCCTGGGTTAGCACATGCGGCAGCTAGGGTTTTTCAAAGGTAAGCTTCCCTGTTCCAGTTTCTCTCCGGTCCGGTGTGATTTCTTCTCTTTCTCCCTTACCACTTCTTCCCCTCTTTTCTTCTTCCCTCTCCGACCTCTGGCCGGAGGTAAGTTACTTGACCTATTATTGTATATGGCTTCGGAAGGAGACATGTTCAATAAATCTTTTCCCCCATTATCTTCCTCTCCCTCTGCTTCCTCCATTCTAGGCAAGAGGCCGAGTGATACAATTACTTCTCGTAACTGGAAAGAGCTTCTTATTGCTCAGAATGACAAGAGTAAATCTATTTCTCTATCTTACATCCCCCTGATATATCTGAGGTGTGTTTCTCTGAGGAGGATCTTTCAGAGGATCAAAAGGAGTGGGACATGTCCTTAGTCGGCCATGCAATCGATAAGAGGCCATATTATGATTCGTTACTTGCAACAGTAAATAAAAGATGGAAATTCAAAGGGAATATGGAACTTCTGATCTTGGAAGGGGATTTCTTTCTTTTCAAGTTCACCTGTAAGGAAGACTACAACCTAGTTTGGGACAATGGGCCGTGCTTCCTAAATGGTCGTCCATTCATTTTTCAAAAGTAGAAATGGAATTTCAAACCCACTAAAGAACATATCACAGAGCTTCCACTCTTGATCAAGTTACCAAATTTTCCTCTTTGTTGTTGGAACAAGAAAGGCTTCTCTAAGGTGACGAGTCAAATAGGGGTTCCTCTTGCTGTGAACAACCTTACAGCATCAAAAGCTCGTATTACTTTTGCACATATATGTGTACAGATTAATACCTCTTCTATACTTCCAGATTCGATTCCTATCAATCTGAACGGGATGAAGTTTAATCAATAAATCGTGTATGATTGGAAACCATCGGTATGCACAAAGTGTCAATCCTTCTCTCATGAAGAGAGTAAGTGCCCACAGAACTCAGTTATACACACTAATACTAGGGGGCGTAGCACAACCCGTCTTGCAACAAGAGGAAGCTCACGAGAAAACAACCAAATTAGCCTAAATGACACCTCACTTTGAGATTACCTCTTTGGCCTGGGCGGAACGGAACAAATTCGATTCCTTATCATCTCGATGGCAGACTTTAACCCATATCCTCTCTCCCCTTCTTGATGGAATCTTGGAGCACGATGCAAATACTATTGTTAATGAGGAGCTAATTGATAATGACCCCCCCCCTAATCTTCACGACTTCACGCCAGGGGTGTTGACAAGATCTGCAGCTAGCTCTCCTAACCGTTTTGATTTACTGAAGTCGAAAGGGAAAATTCTAAATACTCTTGGAAATTATGCAAATGGAGGGGAGAATCCTAAGTCAACCTCCAATATGACTCCCTCTACCAATAAAGGGAAACAAAAGAAGGGCAAGAAGCCCGCCACCTCTTCATCTCAATGATTTTTCCGGTTATGGGTAGTTGGAATGTTCGCGGGCTTTTCGCAGAGGGCGGATTATGTGACTATTTGTGGCTTATTAAAGAGTTTAGTATTGATATTTTGTGTCTTCTTGAGACAAAGATCAGCTCTGATATGTCTCTAAATCCCTTCTCTCTGAAGAAATTCAATCTCTTTCCACTTGAGTCCAGCTGTTCAAACTTTGAATATGCAGTGGGTGGTCATATATGGATTAAGTGGTGTTCTGGTTGACTAGATTTTATACCTCTAGTTAAGATTTCTCAATTAATTCATGGCTTAATCACCATGGTTGGAGGCGTCTCCTTCCTTCTGACATGTGTATATGCTGATAATGACGTGCGATCCCATTCTGTTCTATGGAATTCATTGAGATCTCTTGCCACTGATATATCTGAGCGATGGATAATCATGGGTGATTTTAATTGCCACCTTACTAGTATGGAGAAATCGGGAGGTAATCCTTTATCCCTCAACAATTCTATTGACTTTAAAGGCTGTGTGAATGACTATAAGCTGTTGGAACTCCTTAGTGTGGGGCTCTTCTATACTTGGTCTAATCAGCAATTGATTAACCCCATTTTTTCTAAGTTGGACAGGGTTCTTTGTAATCCTCTGTGACTTGATTTATTCCCCAGCTCTTATTAAAAAATTCCTTCATCTCTCTCTTCTGACCAATCACCAATTATAACCTTAGCTCAGCAAACCTTACCATTCTCTCACAGATTCATGTTTAGAAACCATTGGTCTCTTACTCCCGATTTTCTTCGTGTCACCAAGGAAGCTTGGAGTGGTTTTGTGTCAGGAGATCTCTTGTTTGTGTTTTCAAAGAAATTGGCTCATGTTAAAAAAGCTTTTAAGGATAGGCATTGGGAACTTTGTTCTCTTCAAGCTCAAATCAGCCAAACTAAAAGAGAACAATTTGAGGTTTTAGCTAATATTGAGCAGGACCCAAGTAATTTGACTTTTATCCAGGATGCTAAAGATGTCAATTATAAGTATTCTGAATTAGTTTGAATGGAGATCATGTAGGTCAAGCAATGGGAAAAGGCTCATTGGATGACTCATTCAGATGATGATTTGAAAATTCTTTATAGCTCCATAAAAGAAAGGAAAAATGCTAACCTTATAAGGGAATTACATATTGATATGGGTTTGGTAACAAATCAGGATATGATGGCTGAGGAGATCTGTAAGTATTATCACTCCCTTTTTAATTATAATTTTGCATAATCTTTGCATCCTTTGAATCTCCCTTTGGGAGAAATAGTCCCTCATTGGCAGGCTGAAGATTTGATGGCTGATATCAGTGATTTGGAAATTATAGCTGCCCTAAAAAGCATCAGTGAGAATAAGGCTCCGGGTCCTGATGGCTTCAACTCCAGGTTCTTTTTGGCTACTTGGGAGCTGACTGGAAAATAGTTTCTTAGGGCGGCTCATCACTTCTTCAATTCCTCTAAACTTCCTAAATGCTTTAAGCATACTCTTATTTCTCTTATACAAAAAGTGAAGCACTCGAGCAATATTTTTGATTACATGCCAATTTCTCTCTATAACATTTTCTATAAAGTGTTAGCAAAGGTTATAGCAAATAGATTAAAGAAAGTTCTTCTGTCTCTTATTAATCAAGCTCAATCTGCCTTCATTAAAGGTAGGGATATAGCAGATAATTTGGCCATGGCAAATGAAATTTTGAAGAAGTTTTCATCATTTAATCAGCAAGGCAAGTTCCTTGCTAAGTTTGATCTTCGGAAAGCTTTTGATTCCATAAATAGGAAGTCCCTTATTCATAGATTACTTACAAAAGGTTTTCTAATGCGTTTTGTGAAGTGGGTGGAGGCATCCATAATGGATGTTTCCTTCTCTGTTGTTCTAAATGGTAGAATCAAAGGTTGGTTCATGTCTTCTTCGGGCCTGAGGCAGGGGTGTCCCCTCTCCCCTTTTCTGTTTACCATAGCAATTGACACTTTCTCGTATCTTATGGATAGAGAATTGAAACTCAAGCGCTTTAATCACTTTTCTATTGGTTCATGCAATGTGTCTCATCTTCTATTTGTTGATGATCTATTGATTATGGGTGTGGCAAATAGTTCCTCTCTTACTTCATTGAAAGGATGTATTGGGGCTTTAAAATCCTCTATGGGATTGGGGATCAATATTGAAAATCTGTCATTTGCTTTTCAAAAGAGTCTTCTAGGGTGGGGGGACTTGACCATATTCTTAATATTAAGATAGGTTCTTTTCCTATCAACTATCTAGGCCTTCCATTGGTTGCAGGTCCTATCAGAGTTGTTCACTTCAATAACCTCTTTGATAAACTTCATAAGTGGATGGCTGGTTGGAAGTGCAAATTTCTTTCACTTGGGGGGAGGTTTCAGCTTATCAGATCCTCTGTGAATAACCTTCTATCCTATTGGTTTAGATCTATAGCTATCCCTAAAAACATAATAAAGAAAATCAACTCTTTCACTTCTAACTTCTTTTATCATAATGGAGGCAATAAGAAAATGCATATCATCTCCTGGTCTAGAACTACTCAACTTAGGGAACAAGGGGGCTCTGTCCTTATCTCTGCTGCAGCTCTTAGCTCCTTTAACAAGTTAAAAACTATCTGGAAAATTTTCAAGAAGGGATCACTCTTTGCTAGATGGTGTGAGCAAAAGTATGGATCTGTTTGGGACCTATCTAATCACAAGGTATCCCCCTTCGGAAGGAATTGAGATCACTTGGTCAAAAATTCAGAGAAAGGTTCAAATACAACATTGGGGATGGAAACTTATTGTCCCTCTACAAAGACCCATGGTGTGATAATAATAATATGTTTCAACTATTAGGGGGGCAAGAGTCCAGAATACTGGGTTTTCCTATTGATGCAAAGGTCAAATCTCTTATTGTTGAGGGGAGGTGGAATCCTCCTTGGTGTACAAATCCATAATACTCTTTATTGTTTG
This sequence comes from Cymbidium sinense, assembly GCA_021442155.1. Classification (NCBI taxonomy): domain Eukaryota; kingdom Viridiplantae; phylum Streptophyta; class Magnoliopsida; order Asparagales; family Orchidaceae; genus Cymbidium; species Cymbidium sinense. The sequence continues at coordinate 25,326,230 of CM038220.1, read as the reverse complement.
AAAAAATAAATTATATACCGATCAATGGGGGGGACCGATTGGATATCTTAGGATGGTAAAAAATGTCCAACAAACAAAGAGTTTAAAATGGCTCTATTTGAGACTAATCCTCATATCAGTTGGCATAAAGAAATATGGTTTAAAGGCAATGCTTTAAACTATGTTTTGTATTGTTGGATGGCATATTTGGGCTATCTTAAAATCTCGGATGTTCTTGCAAGGAGGGGAATTGGCTCCACTTTTTTGTGCTGCTTCTGCCAAGATTCAAATGAATCACAAAATCATTTGTTTTTTGAATGCTCGTTTTCTATGAACTTGATCAGGAACCTCCTCCCTAATGGTCACTTTTTCCTTTTGAATGCATCACTTCAGCATATTCTGGGCAACGTGGATGCATATGTGCATAAAATGATAAAGAAGCTCCATTATCTTATTACGGTAGTGTCGGTTTATATCATTTGGAAAGAAAGGAACAATAGGATTTACTCTTCTTCTTCCTCAAACTTTCATTCTCTTATTTATCAAATTAAAAGTCGAGTTGGGTACAAAATATCAAGGTGAAAATAAAAGACAAATGACCTTTCTCAGTTAAATAACATTTATGAAGTTGGTTTGCTGGAGAAGTTTTCTAATTCTATCTACCCCCCCCCCCCCCCCTACTTTTTTGGTTTATATCTGGACGATGATGACTATTGTTTTGGAATTGGTGGGTCTTTTGCGACTGGAGAGTCTTGTCTGGATGGCCCTCTCAGCAACTGGGTTTTTAACATATTGTCTTTTTGTCACCATCGGACGGCAGTGAATGTAACCATAAGCTCTCTGCCTGGTTCTATAGATTGGTTTTTTAAGTGAAATTGGCTGCAAATAGCCATTTATTGTTTTGTGTGTAAGTCCATATTGTGGTTGCTGCATCCCCTTCTCTTTCAGTTTTGTCATAGGATTGGGATAGCTTCTGTGTTAGTGTTATCCCAGTCGTTGTTTGTTTTTCTGTTTCTTTACATTTACAGTTTTTTTTCACATGTAACCATTTTTACTCATTGGAATGAATTGGGCTAATGCCCTCAATATTTTTCCAAAAAAAAAGAGAGTGCAAAGTATGAGTTTTAGAATTATTATTAGAGTTTTGAATTTTGATTTTATCTATACAATAAAAAATTTGGTCGTAAAAAACAAGAGAGGGTGTTATGATCATGCTTTTCATCTATTATGTAATTCAAGTTTTTTCTTAAAATTATAACTTCCTTGCAAAGCAATAATATACCCCAACTTATAAATAAGGAGTTTTAGAGCATGCCTACAACATATAATAGATTATTATGATGTTAAGCCCTTTGTTTTTTTTTATAGTAAAAAATTCAAAAAAAATCTCTCTTTCTTTATTTGTTTATTTCAAAAATAATTTTTGATTCAATATCTGCTAAGGCAAGATAAGCATGAATTGATGCCACATTATATAAGTCAAATTTTGTAATTATAGAATAGAGAATAATTATAAGGTGAAATTTAGTAAAGATGAATCAAAAATTTGTCACAAATAGACAACTCACTCACATGGAAGAGTGGATCATGCGAATGATCCAATAAACCCTAAAGAAAACCTATAGGAATCACTTAAGTAGACATCTTGACAATGTCGTCAAACTCTCATCTTCTCAAATGACAAAACAGTATTTACACATTATCCTCGACATCAATGGTTGGTACACGTACTAGCAAGGAACCCATGGTGAGAATGCTAATTATAAAGTTTGAAAAAGTAGTTAATGATATCTAAAGCCCTCTCAAAAGAGATAAAATGTAGCCTTAATAAAATTCAAAATGCCATAACTCAATTCATGTAAAAGAAAGATAATCCCAATTGACCATGTTGCAAGCATTGAATCAATCATCCCTTTTTTCAATATTAATGTTGCACAAAAGCAAGTCAATTTTCATCACCTTCAAAAAGTTGTGATAATAATGGTTTACTTGCTTCCCTTTAAGGAATATAACCTTCTTCATTTAATTCAAGAGCTATTAAATCACTCAATTCATCAGCTCCTAGAAGCCACTTAATAACTTGCATGCCTTGTTGAGAATGTGATAGGAGAAGGGTTATTCCATACTTGAATTCCTTAGGGATTAAAGGACACATAAGAACTCTAGAGAGTTAGGCCTTGACTTTCTTTTCCTTTAAATTCTTAATAAGGATCTTCTTCTTAACCTTGGTATATATGACCACCAAATCTAGAGTCAATGTTATTGTTCTTCATCACACCTTTCTAACATGAAGTTAGCATATTAACTTATAGTGTTTATCTTTATGCTAGTGAGGTAGATCTTCTATGTAGCAACAACATCAAGCTTCTTGTGAGTTGTCCTTTAAAGATCATCACAATGAGGTTTTAAGCAATCATGGTCACATGAAACTTTAGCAGGGTGGCATTAAAGTGATAGTTAGCTTGGACGATAAAAAGTCCTCACCCAAGAGAATTTGGACCTCCTCTATTTGTTCTTGAACCAACAACAAGCATTTATCTCAATAAGTAGGGTCAGTTACATGAATCCTTTGTCTCCATTGTGTCCTATTATGTGTCAAATTCTCATTTAATTCATGTATACTAAAGTCATTTTTTATACATCTTAACTAAGCCTTTTTAGGTCTACCTTTACCTTTCTTAATATAAGGCAAATCTAATGCATCTACTCGCCTAACTACATCATCAGACGACTAACGCTTTATGTGGCCAAACCATCTAAAGCGACTCTCTCTAATCTTATTTGTCACTGGAACTACTCTAACTTTTTCCTAAACATACTCATTTCGCATTTTATCTCAAAGAGTAAAGCCACTCATCCACTTGAGCATCCTCGTCTCTGTAATACTTAACTTAGTCTTATGCTTCTCTTTTATTGGCCAACATTCTGCACAATAAGTCATTGCAGGTCTTACCATCATCTTATAAAATTTTTCCTTAAGTTTAAGCAAAATTTTTCTATTACACAATAAGTCATTGCATTCCTCCACTTCAACCATCCAACTTGAATTCTACTAATAACATCTCCATCTATTTCACCATCATTTTGAACAATATAGCCTAAAATATAAATCCTCCTTTTAATGACTTATTCATCTAATGTCACAACACTACCACTAGAGCTTCTACAACTAAAATTACACTCCATATATTCAGTTTTAGATCTACTTAAATGAAAACCTTCAGACTCTAAGGTTGACCCCCATAATTCAAGTCTTCTTGGACTCCCTCTCTAGTCTTATCAACAAGATGAATGTCATCAGGAAAAAGCATACACCAAGGTACATCTTCATGTAAATGCCTAGTAAGAACATCTATAACTAAAGCAAAAAATATTTTTTTCGAAATACTCATGACATGAATCCTTTAAATCATTGTGTTCTTGAACCAAAAGAATAAATTTTTAAAGGGGATGCTCAATGTTTCATTTCATTCTATTACAAGATGATATTATCATCTTGATCCACCTCGCATCTCAACTATCATTTTATGAACCTTCTTATAAATGATATTTTTCATTTGAAGAAGTCACTTCTCAGAGTAGTGTTGTATTATATAACTTTAGAAGGTTACTTAGAGAGGATATTCTTTTGTAATTCAACTTTTGGGAAGATAAATGGAGAATATGTTGCTACTCAAGAAAGAGTCTAAATGAAATAGAAAGGAAGTAAATGGTCCTAGCAACATTTGTAGGGACTAAAAGGCATGGTGGAGAAAAAGGCAAATTCAATGAAGGATGTAAATCCTCTTCAATTAGCTCCTATTCTACAAAAGAAGGAATAATAAGGTTAAAATGAATCACTAAAATATTTGAGTTATCGTATTCCTAGAAGTCCGTTACTGACTTACCCTTTTTCATGCTCATTTTAATTCTTTTTAGGATCTTTAATAGGAATATATTCTTCATTAATAAGGGCTCATCTCGTTTAAGTAACTCAGCCGTAACAATATCCTCATGAAGTTTAGAGGGAACAACTTTTTCCAAGCTATCTCAAATGCACTATAAAGGCAATTATGCCAACAATAAAATTTAGCATCACTTTATGGGCTTCAAAAGCTATAGTAGAGAACTAAGCATAGTTAATTAATACACTATATAAGCTCGACACGATAGTATATTGAATATATTAATCCAAAAAATGTTGTATATAAAGAATGTAATTTCAAATAATGTTTATTTTATTTTAAAGAATTTTTCAAATGACCAAGATCTTAACATTAATTATATCCTAGATATATTTGAGGATACTCTCAATTAACGAATCAATAATTATGTTTTAATATATATATATATATATATATATATATATATATACAATTTAGTTAAATTTGATTAGGTCAAAATCAAATAAATTTTATAAAGTTCTATAAAGGCAAAATGGTATAAGATGTTTTAGGAATCAAGATGTATAGGTTCAAAATGGATGCAACAGAAAAATTTATAACCCCAATTTTATAAAAGAGATATGCTCCAGGCTAGACTTGTAGTTCTATGTGATGCACTTACCTAAATGAAAGGACATGCTTGGATATAAAACAATGATAGGGATAATCTTTTAGTGGCTATAATAGCTTCAATCAAGATTTCATGGTTCCATTAGTTTGTTTCATTAATACCTTTAATCTATTTAGTCATCGGGTTCATGGGAGCTAGTTATCTCATCTAAGGAAATATCATAGATTAAGAATGTGAACCTAGTCTTAGTGAGAAAGAAACCCAAATTAAATTTATGGTATTGCATGTGATGCTACATGTCAAAGCTGATAAGATTACTTAGGCTCTAAGGCAAAAGAAATGAAAGATGAGTTCCTTAAGATTGATTTATAACTTGATCATATGGGGCCAAGATGCCCAAAAAAACTCTTTAATATAATAGAGAGGATATGAAGAATATGCAAAATTGAACTTGTAATTTAATTATGTGAGTGATTTGATTTAATTTAATTTAATTTTGATTTTTTTTTATTTGTTTAAATTTAGGTCAAATTGGGCTTGAGTGGTTCATTTGGGTTAATAAACTAAGTTAACTCACCTAAGATTCATCTAAATTTAGATTCATTTATTTTAATCTCTGTTGAGTTTTATTGGGTTTAAATTTGACTAAACTCACCTAGTACAATTTGATCAAATCATGATCTAATGAGGTCCACTGAGCTGATTTAAGTTCTACCTTAAGGTGTTGATTTTAGATTTAATTTTGTTTTTAAAATTTTACATTTGATTTATCTAATTATTTATTTTGATTTGATCATACACTTAGTCACTAAATATAGTGTCCCAAGTGCCTAATTAAAAAGCTCTTAATTTATAATTAAGAGTCCTAATTATTAAGAGTAAGTAAAGTGCCAATTTCATTCAGGAATGAGATCAACAATATATTTATAATTATTTTTTTTCTATTTTTTAAAGATAAATTATATTTCTTTTAAAACACTTAAATAATCTATGGATGTTTTGCATGTTTTTAAAAATTATAGTTAATATTAATTATATTTTATTTTAAATTAAAACTTAAAGTAAAATAAAATAATCTAAAACTGCCTCTTAAGTCTTAAAAATTAATGACAGTCAACGAAGGAATCAATAATATTTGTGGTCCATAGTTAAGGCCTTTCCCCAATGGTTGGAGCAAAGCAATTCCAATTTTCTTAAGGGCCCATTAGTGAATGACCGAGAAGATAATACTATTTTTTTTTATTAATTTTATGCTTCAAATGAACATCAATTTATACGACGGATTTGCTGGGGTTAAAAAGTCAAGTTGATTTTTGATTAAAAATAATAATAAATTAATAAATTAAATCAGTTTTTAAATTATATTTACACTTTAAAGTGATAAATGGGCCATGGGAGAAGAGAAAATATTATGTGCAAAATCTGGACGTAATTTTATGTACAGACTCCAATCAGAAGGCTCCATTTTTTTTATTAAAAAAAAATTTAATACATGCGTTCAATTTTCATTCGAGTCCGGATGCATTCGGACTCCGCACGTAATATTTTTTCCTTTCAGAAAACCGATAGAGAATATGTGGCAGCCAGAGAGGTTGATGCTGATAATTATTTTATAAAATATTTAAACTAATTATATTTTATTTTAATTATTTTTAAAATAAATAAAAATAAAAACACATTTACAAATATTTAAAAATAATAATAAAATGATCACAAATAAGCTTTCAGTTAAATGTACATAAAAATATATATTAAAATAATGATTTTTTTATAATTTATCATTTATGTGAAAATAAAATTATTATATTTAAGAAAATTTTATGATTATTTGTGAAACTTAGATCAATGAATATTTCATACTCATTTAATCGGATAATCGATCTAATAAACTTCATATAATTTTAAATTTAAAGCATTTATTTAAAAAAAATCAAAAAATTTATGGTTTCATGGGTCCATAGGTGAATATAGAGAGGGAAACTTCAAGCTCTCAACACTGATAATTAGGATTTGATTTTTAATAGAATCATGATTCAAATTTTATTGTAGTTTGAAAGAGAACTTGGGTTCAACTTTAATCATTTTTAAAATGTTAAAATAAATGTTATAATATACTCCCTAAATCATTTGGGCTTGGTTCTCATCAAGTCAACTATAATTAATGAGGCAAAATTTTAAAATTAGGTTTAATGTTAATTGTAATTAGCAATTTAGGCACCAAAAAAAATAATTAGCATAATAGGCCTAGTGGTTTGTACGACGGACGACTGGCGCCAACGTGGACACCACGTAGCGCGATATGGACTTCGTTGTCAGTACAAGCGTCGTCGTCGCACGTCCGCGTTGGCCGTCGTCTACGGAAGACTGTAATGTAATTTATTTTTTTTAAAAAAAAATCTAGAGCAGTTCTCGTATTTTGCATGTATCAGAGTCATACGGTGTCGTAATCGAGCGAACTTTATATCGTTGGAATCATAACAAAATTTTCTACAACTTTCATGTTGGTAAAATTTCGATTGCGCGATCTGCGCAGATTTTGCAAATACTACAAAAAACTGCGTCGAAATTTTTCAATTGTCATATTTTGCGCGTATCGGAGTCATATGGTGTCGAAATCGAGTGAACTTTATATCTTTAGAATCGTAACAAAATTTTCTACAACTTTCATGTTGGTCAAAATTTACGATTGCAATACACAGTAAATTTTGCAGATGCGCTGTGAAAGCACTGAAAGTTCGGAGCAGCAATCGTATTTTATGGTATCGGAGTCATACGGTGTCGGAATTGAGCAAACTTTGTATCGTTGAAATTGTAATGAAATTCTCTACAACTTTTATGTTGGTCAAAATTTATGATTGCGGCTCGATGCGTGGCATATTTTGAGAAATGACAATGATGAAATGCTCAAATAACTCACGCTAAACAAACACTTTTAATAAAGTGCAATTAACTAGTTTTTAAGAGTCATGACATATAAACATTTGTTGCTAGCGCATTGGTCTTATTGTTTGGAGATAATTATTCATATTGATTACATTCATATAAGAGAAGTGAATGTGTTATTATTAGAAATGCAACTATTTTTAAATAAGGATAATAAGCCAACTCAAACTAAGTTTAGAACACAAACTAACTACCTCTATACTGTTATTACCACGGGAAATATCCTCACTTAAGAAAATACATCAATGTACAACTTATTCTAAACACTTAAAGTGTATAAATAAAGTGATATGAATATTTACAAATTAAAGTAACCAAAATAATAAAATAGTTCCTGACGATGCTTGCGAGACAGGATACAATAAGATAGATACAGATACAAAAAATTTGATCCTGCATGGACAAAAGATAATAGTACAGACGACAATCTCCGACGATGTCTGCGATGCGGTATCGCATCACTACAGGGCGTGTAATGGGCTGGTGGTCATCGGGGTCGGTCAGTAGATGATGTTCCAGGTCCTCTTCAATCTCTTTCGGATGGTTGTTTAAGTGTGTAGCACTAGGTACATCGACTGAAGACTGTGTAGGAAATGAGAAACCATGATACAGTCCATACGGGGGTGTCATATGGAATGAGGGAGGCCCATATGTAGGATGAACTGGTTGCTGCCATCGGTGCATTTGTGACCACATAGCTTCTTAGTACGAATAATGTGGTGGCTATGTGAATGTATATGTAGATGGTCCGACCACTGGTGGATATGATGGACTAATATCCATTTATTGCCCCATCGACGATGAAGTTCCTAGAATGCTAGTGTCCTTGTACCGACTATCAGAAATATGCATGTTGCGCTGCAGCTCCCAGCACAACCCCTCATACTCGTCGAATGATTGCTGAAACTCTGTGTCCTCATCCCTCCCAAAATAGCGCTGGAATATGTCCACATGCGTAGCTTGTTTGGTGCACACGGTGAACTTGGCTTTGTTTGAAACGTAGATCACATAATCAACATTGTTGATGATAGACCAACCGAACAAAGCTTTCTTCTTAATGAAAGCACATACCTTTTAACAGTTCATCTGAAATGCAACTTTCAAGTTTAAAAGTTGACTCATTTGAAAGCCCATCAAATGTAAGCTCTTCATCCCATTCTCTAGCTATTTGAGCATGACGCATGTACTCATTGTTAGACAGTACGTGCTCATCTGTTTGGTTAGTTCTAATTGAGTAGTCCCTAATAAGCTCTCGTTAGATGGATCTGTCTTTAAGGCTCCTCGCTCACTATCATCCCCTCATCAGCATCGATACTTGTTACCGAAGGCATAGTTTCACCACCATCACCACCATCACCTGCAACATCACCCACAAAATCAGAACTTGTCTCAGCTACATTAGTAGCTTTTGTTGACCTCAGATGCGAAGCGGTAGTGGAGAATCAAGTGTGATGTAGATCGATTGGAACTCTCGACACTCCTCGATCGCCAACCTCTCTTTCCTCACAATGCAATTCCTCAACTTCAACATAAATTACTACAGGTTGCACGGATGCTGCATTGACTATAGATTCATAAACTTCGACGTCATTAATATGAGTAGCGATGAATCCATCAACAATAGGGAAACAGTCTATAAGATTAACATGTGACTTTGCTTGGTCTAACTTCAATGAGCTCATAATGCGCTTTTGTAACCCCATCAGGTTAATCCTTCGTGGGATCTGGATTGGTCAATTTTTCCCACCAATGTAGGTCGAAAAAAAATCATCACTAATATTCAGTTCTCCGTCAAAATAAAGAATTATGAAGACAGTTTCTGAACTCATTTTCAACTAACAACAACTCAAGTAAAATCCTTGCTCCCAGTTCGAAAAAAAAGCAATTCAAGATATAATACAATTTTACATTTCAGTTGGAGGTATTTCGCAAACTCAAGACCTTAAAGCATATGACATATCAATAGCAGCAATAGAAACATATGATTTTACAGTATAAAAGAAGCTTAAACTTGAAGAGAACGGAGTTGACCTGATTAAGGTCAACTAGAAAATCAGCCTTAAGAAAGTAACATGAATATGATATATAGGGTGATCCATGGTGAGCATCAGGATGTGAGATATGTAGAGGTTGCTAGGGAAAAGCTAGAGGTATGAGTGTGAGATTTTACTTATTAGTTAGATTATGAAAAAGATATACCATTCAAATGGGAGAAACCTAGATTTATGGAGACTTAAAAGGAATTTTCATTTTCATAAAGGACGAAGGGGGAGTAGATTCTAATCAGTTTTTCATAAAGATGAATGATATCGTCAATTAGCAGCAACCTCAACCCTCTCAACCACGTAGTTTTCATAATCTAGATACAGTCTGCAACTAATATATCAAGAGTTTCAGTATTATAATGACATATATCATTAATGTACTTAAATAACCATATTTTATATGGCTCTCAATCATGCAAAAATCTTTCCTCGTTATTAAATAACTAATAATGGCTTCCTCAATCAAACATTTTTTTAAGTCTCTTTTGACATGTTTAATATTAACATTGTTGAGGTCCTTTTAAAATAGAATTATGTTATGTCACAAACTCCCCATTTCAAAATCAAATCAAGAATCAAACAATAAATGATGAAATATAATGCTAAGTTGTTTCGGATAGAAAAAAGAATGGAATTTGGTGAAAATCATTTTGTTTTGGTGTCTATTACATCAATGCACTTTCTACTAAATTACTTCAAAAAGCTCAATGCATGTTTATGAAGTCCCGTTAAGATTTTCAAACATAAATCTACAATGCATATTTAATGAAAGGGGGATTTACATACATACCACACAATTCTTAAGTATTTATATATCTAACACCTAAATTTTAATTTTTACATATATAACACCCTAATCTTCAATATCACATCAAAAATACTGCAAAGCAATATCACATTAAAATTTCGATTAGAACTACATTTATTGTTTTTTTACATATAATAACTAATCTTCTTATCACATTAAAATTCACAAAATATATAAAGCATACAAATCTAGCCAAACAATACCAGAAAATAAGCAAATCATATAACACAAAGTAATATATAACAAGATCTATCACAAATTAGGCATTTAGGAAAAAAATTACCTTAATCGGCGGACGAACGAAGAAATAAGCGGTCTCCGGTGGTGGCGCCTCGGCGGCGAGGTCCCTTGGCGTGACCTCCCCCGGTTGGCGGTGTGGGAAATCGGTTGTAGCGGACAAGGGATTTGAGGAGGAAAATAAAACCGGTCGCCTCCCCTCACGGGTTTTCAAAATAAGGGCGAGCAGTCGTCGTCTAATTCCGACGTTGTCGAGGGGCGCTTCGGCGTCCATTTGCCGGTCATCCGTCACGACGACTAGGCCTATTATGCAATTTTTTTTTGGTGCATAATTGCTAATTACGATTAATATTAAGCCTAATTTAAAAATTTTGCCAATTAATGAACACCTGGCAAACTCATTACAAATGTTCCTCAAGGCATGACAATTAACTTGTTGAAGTCAAGTTGATCTGTGTAAGTCACTTTAGTCTAGTGGTAGAGAGTCTAGGCTTTCAACTAGAAGATCTCATATTTATATTCTTGTACATGCGTTGTGTGTATAAATTTAAGATTAAATTCACTCAAATATCCCCCCCTAAAAAGTCAAGTTGATCACGATAAACAATGTGAGACTTCATGTGGATTCCCCTTTAATTGAATATATATATATATATATATATATATATATATATATATATATATATATATATATATATATATATATATATATATATTGGGTTAACCAAGGGAGTGGTCTTACCACAAGACATTCCCATTGATACACATCGACACATAAGACCTACAACATTTAGCAAGTCAACTCAAGGTATAATAGCCCCACATGTGGCGCATTGTGCACCCACACAATCATCACACTTTATTAATGAGTCATTATATAAGACTTATTGGGCATTGACCAACACAACTTTGCTTAAGCCACAAATGGTCCACACATGACATGTGTCATCCACATTAGTTTGCAGAAACATCACAAGTGGTCATATAAAGAATGATATATGTATATACCAAAGACCATGTGTGACATTATAGTTCCTTCACACAACCATATCAATTAGTTCCAACAAATTTAAATTAAAAAAAAAAATTCTTCAATGAGGGTATTTTTATAAATTTAAAAATAAAAAATTGTTGATACCCTTATATTATTAGTATTATGAATTTTTTAAAGCATTTATATAGAATAAAATATAAAAGGGCCTTTAAATATTAAAAAAATCTCTCAAATTTTAGAAAATTTATAAATAATTTTCAAGAGAATATATTTTATAATAAAATCATTTTTAAATATTTTAAACACTTTAATATGACCTCTAAAATTCCTCAAAATAGGGAAATTTAAATAGGTGCATGATCCCCTTAGTCACTATAATATATTAACCTATTTTAATCATTTTTTACCTAAACAAATTTATCATTTAGAAAATATGTTTGCACAACTTGAACTTAAGTACAATTTAAGTGTGATGAAGCTTTAGTTGCCTTTCTAAATAATGATAGATATGAAAATCACCATTTCTTACCTAATCAAGACTATTAAGGCATCCAACATAAAAAATCAATAGCATCAAAAAGCATGCGTTTGTTATTCTATACATTATACTATAAAAGATCAAAGTCCCACTAGCAATATAGAGCTATAGTTCTATACCAACGAGTCTCTCCCCAAATGGTTAATACCATGAACTAAAAGCCATGCCAATCAAGAAATTGTCCTTTTTCTTTTAGAAGTATCTTTTAAAACTCCATTTTTATATCTAACATCCATCCATTATTCTATTCTACCTAAAATCCAATACCAAATTATTAAAAAAGAAATGCTTGATATAATGTCCATTTAGTCTCCACTTATAAAGTATGAAACAAGTATTAGTTACAGTTTAACTCAATTAGATGCACCATATCTTGCATTAAGGCGTTAATGAGATCAATTGATAGCAGCCCTTATTGTAAAATAAGTTCTCAAACCTAATTAAGCATATTTGTATTATCCATATCAAAAAATTGAACTAGCTTACAAGCAATGCCTAAGGGTAGTTATATACCTTTTGTGTAAGTTCTTAAAAATAATAGTGTAAACTAAAGAGATGATAATATTTTTTTTGAACAAATATATGATAGGTTTGATTGAAATTGTCTTTTTTGTGTATATGTCTTCTTAGTATGGTTAATATGATCCAATAATAATTTAATTTTCTACAAAAATATCAAATTTATTTATTGTATATTACAATTGTAGGTATAAATATGGGAATATATATGAAGCTATTATCATTTTTGTTCATCATTGTATAGATTTTCAGTGAATTTTTTATGAAATTTTCTACAAAGGGGGCAGAACTAACCACTCTTTTGAGGGTGGGCAAATAGATGAGATGGATTAAGGCTTGGATGCTTTGAGTATTTTGTTCCTTTAATTTTGTACAAATGAAGTTAATGAGAGTAGGCAAAATTATCATAAGCCCATAGAGTATTAAAGAAAATTAATTTTTAGGGTGGACAATTGCCCACCCTAAACAAAGCCTAAGTCTGCCCTTATTTTTACATCTTTATATCTGTTGATTCGTCTAAAGAAAATTTCAACGAAATTTTTGTCAAAAATAATTTCCTATTTTTTGACAAAATTTTTTTGTCAAAAATACACCATTCTCCTGTAGTAACTCGCATATTTCTATGCAAATATTCTAGTGCTAACATTACAAGATAAACTATAAGAGATTCACAATGTTAGCACATTCCAAGAAAGACATATAGGACTTATGATTGTTTGTAGTTTAAGTCAAGCAAAACATGCTAGTGAATAAACTAAGTGAAATTTCTACTAGGTCAAGAATGGAAAACATGTCAAAATAAATTAAATATGAGGCTATAGAGTCAAATGCTATAATATGAATCTTTTTGTTTTATTTTTATTAAATTTTTATAAGTGTATTTGAAGAGTAGAAGATAATGCAAAAAAACACAAGAGTAAAGTTGAATTAAAAAGTCATTAAAATGTATTAATAAAAATTGAACACAATTAATCATATGATAAAGATCAAAATTAATGATATACCTTATATTATGTATTCCAAGAGAAGAACAATTTACATTACTTAAATTTTTTAAAAATATTACACTAATAATACTAAATGATGATGATCACGCCATATGATCAGTGTTAATTCAAAAAGCTAAAGCACCTCTTTAATTTTTTTAATTAAAATTAAAATTTTTAAAATAATATAACTAAGTGAAATTAAGGACTAATGGGGATACGATTCAGATTGAAATGTTATACTATATGATATAAATCAACTATTGTATTGTATGATCATTTAATAAACTTTTTATTAAAATTTGAACTTCTTTTCTTAAGGCACATAACATAAATATTTTTTTTAAAGTGCTTTCATAAAAGTCTAAACTTACGAGATATAAAAAAAGCATAGAGAAGGATGTGAGAGAAGATTTTGTTGGAGTGATCTTTTAATTTTGATTTGAAAATCATAAATGAGATTTCTCTATAAAAGTATATACTTGATATTGTGTTCTTTCTCGAATACCTTATATCATTTGTAGTTATAATTATAAAATTAATTTGTTTCTCTCCTTATTACTTTATCATACCATTATTTTTACTTTTATTTGTTCTTACTTTCTATGTTATATAATAAAAAATGGAATCATATTTATTATTTTTCAAGTGATAAAATACTTAGAATGATATAAATATTTTACTTACAAGCTAGTTATGATAATAAGAACAATGTGTATTACTTATTATTTACACCACTATCTTAAATATATATTTTGTCATAGTAAAATCGCTCATTTTATTTCAATATATATATATATAAGTATATTTGTTCATTGTCCTTCTTCATTTTAAATATTTTTTTAGCATTTTTTATAGTTTTTTACTATTTAATTATGCTATTTGATGGCTAGCGCATGATATTCACATAACATATATCACTTATTTAATGATATTTATAATTTTCCAATCTTATATTTGATTTCAATTATTTGTTATATACATGTGAAACTCTTTTTATATTTATAATAAAAGAATAAGTTCCATAAATAGTTTTTCCTTGATTTCTTAATGCATCTATTTAGGGCTACAAATGAACCGAGCGTTCAACAAGTTACTCGTGACTCGCTCGATTAGAACGTTTATGTTCATTCGATTACCTAATCGAACATGCTTGACTTGTAATATCACTAAATGAATAGTTGAACAACCTTGTTCATTTATGTTCATGAATAATAATATCGTTTAAAGCCGAAATTTCGTTAAGGAGCTTGATTACGACTCGATTAAATTTTATAAATTTATTTTTAGTCTTAATAAACTTTAATTGATATAGCTTATATATATTTATCAACAAACTACTCACGAACAAGCTCATTTAAGGCTTGATTAAAACTCATTTATTTCATTAAATGAGCTGCTCGTTAAGAGACTCGATAAGCTCAATCGAGCTCACGAACAAACTCGAGTTGAGCTCGAACAAATTTTTTTTAAATGAGCTCAAGCCATCATTCTAAAACTTGACTCGAGCTCAGCTCTAGCTCGATAATGATAAACAGGCTTGAACTCGAATAAGTACATACTCAGCTCGGCTCGATTCGTTTGCAGCCCTATATATATTCCTGTACCTTGAATAGATTTTTGACGTAGAAAAATTTCTGTCATGCCCTTTATTTCTACTGAATATAATAAATTATATTTCTATAGCTCATATATTGATATATAGATGTCACTACTAATATTGTTTATTAAATACATATTAAAAAATTAGCTATGATATATTAAAATTAAATGTTTATATGCAGCAGCCTTTTTTGATATTGACTACTTATACCGACATATTAAATGTTTATATTAAAAATTAAATATATATTTATTCTATTGACGTGTCTGTTTCCTGTCAGTTGATGAATAGTAGTTAGCAGACTCTGCATGGCATATTCCCCCCTTACGAAGCCTTTTCCAATGGCTACTACAGTCAACAACCATGTTATCGCAAGACACGTTCTTATTAATCTATTCTTCACCGCTCGTTTATTTGAAGCTCTGTCCGCTCCACACCTACGCAATTATTGCCACAAGATACATTCTTTAAGTAGACCTCTTATGCTCTAAGATGAACTTCTAGAAAAGGGAATTTTTTTTTTATTGGCAATATATTTTAGATATTTTAGCATTATTTTGACACAAAATTTAGATATTATTTATTACGAAAGTTACAAATATAAAAGATTTTTTTAATGATTTATTTGATGATCTTTTTGAAATTTGGCACATAAACATTGATGCTCTTTTTATCTCTATGCTTTGAGTTTTCAAGCCTTAATTTTTACTGAAATTTAATTTTCAATGTTAAGTTATGAATCCTAATTTATTGTCAATGAATAAAATGTGTTATGCATACATCACCTTGAGTTGAAATTTAGAAAGAGGTTAGGGGGATTAGATTATTTCATACAAATTTTTTGAGAATTTTATTATTTTGTTTGGTTATCCTAAATTTTTTAATTTTCTTATAAAGAGAGAGAAAGTCTTTGTGTATCTCTGAGAAACTACGAATATAATTCTTCATAATCAATCACAATGAAATATACTATAGTAGAAATGCAATATAGGAAACAAATAGGCAAATTTATATAGAATTTGTAAAAATTTTGTGGGCTAATCTTCTTTCCTGTATTTTCTATTATATATATATATATATATGTGCAGAAATTTTATACATTTCTTTAACTCCTGAAGTCCAAAAATAAAGAGGATGAATGACGAACCAAATTGCCCAACTAAATAACCCAGTTGAGGGCATCTGCCCCTTGTGATTCAATACTAAATGCGGATTAATAGACTTCTTAATGAGATTGCTTTTATTGAATTAGGATTATTTGAGCACACGCCTTAAAACCAGAATGATGAAGCTCAAAAGCAGAAGTTTTTCTTGTCTTTACATTTTTATTATTTTTTATGTATATTTTGTTGAACAGCAGAGGAGGATCCAAAAATTATACTCAAAGAAGCACAGTAAAATAAAAATAATAATACAAGTTTATAAAAAATGTGAAGATTTTATTTATTATTTTATATAAGTATTTCGATTAATTACAATTAAAAATAACTAAACATCTACACTTAACCTTTTTTTCGCCCTTCAAAACTTACAATGGTATACTAAGATAAAAATTAGGAAATTTTATAAAATAAATATAGAAAATCATTACAATTTATCAATTATATATATAATTTTTTAAAGAGTTCAGTTAATCAGTTGCATACTCGAGACTCTGGAAGAACTGTGAAACAAGACAATGTGACAGGCTAAGTCGGCTAATGGTGAGACTAAAATGAGAGAAATAGGAAAATGAGAAAATCAAAGTCTAATTACTTGATTGTAGGAATATTTAAGTCGAATTTAACTTGAATCTAGCCAATTAATGTTTTCAGACAAATTAAATTAGAGGCTTTATGTAATCCACTAAAGCCGCACTCGCATGATTGAATCCAAATGTACTAAATACTGTTGGTAAGCGAATTTATTGGATTTGGACAAGCAAAAGTGTGCAAAGGAGGGTTGGAGGAAAGACGAGGGTTTCAAATGCCGAAATCCCATCAATCTTAAATATATAGAATCAAAGATTTAGAAATTTTAATATGATGGACTAATGGGAGATGGGGGGCATGTGCTCCCATACTGCATCTATCCCTATTATCAATCTTATATTATAGAATCAAGGATCTCGTGCACGGACCGTGGGTCCCGTCAGTTGGGGGCTTCACCCTCAATGCAGTGACACGCATTCAAGCATTGGGTGTGTGTATTACCTTAGGGCTCAACAATACTAAAAAATAATAATAATAATAAATAAAATAAAATCAAGGATCTTGAAATTTTAATATGATGAAGCTATTACCCCAAATCAAGGATGAAAGTCAAATGGAATAAAACAAATTAGATTTCAGTAAACAAAGATCACATATTCAAGACATGCATTTAAGAAGTTGGAGAATAGTAAGAGCTATCATCAAGTCAAACATCAAAACTTTAATAAATTTTTGAATAACAAATAAGTTCTTACATGTAAATAAATGTATTAAACATCATACAAATTTTATTCATTTAATCTTTGAATTATAAAAAAAAATTAGAATTAGTTCAATTACTAACTTAAATAAATTTAAATGAGTATTAGTCAAGATAAATTTGGATTATTTATAGAGTGTATTGATTCGCTGGCAGCTCCTATAAAATAACAGTAACTCATTACTCGAAGAAAAAAAAAATCCATTTTTGTATTGATACATCCAATATTATTATATTAGGAATTCCTAACAATAACATGTCTCCATCATTGAATTGGTAGAGGCATGCTATTTAAGAGTAACTCCAACTGAAGCAAATTAAATCCTTTGAAATTATTTTAGGAATTTCTAATAGAATCTCTCTTATCTCCTCTCGAGCTCCTCCTTCATCCCTTCTTCTAAGTGACCAACAATACATTTTGCTAGTATTGAGACTGTTTTGATGGCTAGGTCGTAAGGCCTCTGCCTCTCTCTTGCTCAATGGAGTTTGCGACAACTCCTGTGGCAGAAAGACCCGCTCCCACTCTAAATTGGAAAAATCTTCTCACATCTCAAGTCCCCCCATCAGCCCCTTTCAACCTCAGTTTCATCCCTTCAACTTCAGAGGCTGTTTCATTTTCAGAGGAAGAAACTACCGAAGGTTCTAAACAATGGTGTAATGTGCTTGTGAGTTACGCACTGGGAAGGAGGCCTTTCTACGACAATCTTCTACAAGCCATAAAGAAAATCTGGACACTCCGCGGTAATGTCGATCTCATTTCCCTATCTGATGGTTTCTTCTTGTTTAAGTTTAAGCGTGTCAAGATTTGGACATGGTATTGACGGTGGACCGTGGTTCATTTTGGGAAAACCTTTCATTCTCAAAAAATGGACACTAGATTTCACACCCGTGAAGGAAGACTTCAAGGAAATTCCTATATGAGTTAAATTTCCTAACCTACCGTTGTGCTGTTGATTGGAGAAAGGAATTTCGAAGATAGCAAGTAAGATCGGTACGCCACTTACTGTTGATCCCCTCACTGCTAAAGGGGCAAGACTCACATTTGCACGGGTTAGTATCCAAATAAATGCTGCCACTGTTCTACCTGAACACCTTAAACTTTCTCTTAATGGCAAGGATGTGATTCAACAGATTTCTTATGAGTGGAAGCTTATACCTTGTGGTTCCTGCGACACCTTTGCTCACTCTCCCTCTTATTGCCCTAAATCCCCTAACTATAAGCCTCCATCGGTTGTCCCACTCCCCCGTGCAAGATCCAAAGCTGATCCTGCTAGACACGACAAACCGCGGCTGGCTACTAGGCTTCTGGAACCTCCTAAAACATTAATAATACCCTCCACCTCTACTACTTGCCCTTTATCCAATCCAAAACCCTCCAATGACCTAGAATCGACTCAAGAATCTAATTTTAGTGCTGAAAATGATGATTGCATCCTAAACCCGACATCTCTTCCTACCCCCTCTACTTCACCGGGAACAGTTCAGAACCTTTTTGCCACACTTTCCAACCCTTTGACCCAAAATCTGATTGACTCAGCATCAAATACAGCAAATGCCACTGCTTCTTCCTCTAAAGCCACCTCTGCTACTAATCCATCAAAAGGTCGAAAAGGTAGACCAAAAGGGGGGATCCCCCTTCTTCATAAATAATGATCCCATTTATGAATATTGCCTCTTGGAATGTAAGAGGCTTTACAGCATTTATTCTTGCAGTTTGTGAATTCTAATAACATAGATGTTATGTGCCTCCTTGAAACCAAGATATCTCATAATACTATCTCTAGCCCCAAAGATACAAAGCACTTTGAAATCTTCAATCATGAAGGTAATGTGAAAAAATTTTTGGAGACCTCGAATGGTCGTATATGGATCAAATGGAATACTGATGCGACTTCCTTTTCCGTTATTTGCAAGCACCCTCAATTCATTCATGGAAGATTAATGATAGGTACTACTTCTAGCCTTCTCATTTCTTTTGTTTATGTTGATAATAGTAATCATGGTAGAAGAAACCTTTGGCAATCCCTCAGCCATCTTGCTAATACTATTGATGAACCATGGGTCATTATGGGTGACTTCAACTGCATCATGAGGGTTAGTGAAAAAGTTGGTGTTCGCACTCCTCTGCTGAGCAAATTATCTGACTTCAATGAATTTATTTTACACACATGTCTCCTAGAAATGAAAAATATGGGCATGCACTCAATGGTTCAATCAACAAGTCCATAATCCTATAAGATGTTTACTGGACAGGGTTCTTTGCAACACTCTCTGGCTAAATGCTTATCCTCACTCTTGCTAGAAAGTTATGCCTCCTCTCACATCTGATCACTCTCCCATTTTACTTTATATTGGTAACAAGTCAGTTATTCAGCATAGATTTATGTACGAGAACTATTGGAGTCATTGTCCGATTTTCTTGATATTGTTCATCATGCATGGTGTAAATTTGTGGAAGGGGACCCAATCTTTGCCTTTTGTAATAGACTCAAAAACACTAAGCATGAGCTTATGGCTTCCAATTGGCATTCTCATAACTATATCTCAAATAGAATCACTAATTTGAAAGCCATGCTTGAGGAGCTCTAAACTTAATTCTAACCCTCTCTTAAATTTTAAATGAGACTCGATTCAAAATTGTCTCAAGGAAGCTATGGAATATGAAAATAAATGGATTATGCAAAGGGCAAAATGTGCTTGGCTAACTAAAGGTGAAGATGACATCAAATTTCTATACCAAAGAGTCAGTATTAGGAAAAACAAGAATTCTATCAAAAATCTGAAAGTTAATGGTGTTGATATTTGCTCCCAACAAGACATGGCCAAAGAGATTATTACATACTACTCTAATCTCCTAAACAACTTCCATAGAGCCCCCCATCATGGCTGGTTTGATATTTCTATTGGCCCTCAAATTACAAGGCAAGATAGTCAAATTCTCACTCAACCGTTCAACATAGAAGACATTAAAAGAGTGATGTTCACCATTGGTTCTGATAAAACTCTTGGGCTGGATGGGTTCACATCTCAATTTTTCAAAGACACTTGGGAGATTACTGGACAATCTTTAGTGGCTGCTACCCAACACTTCTTTTCCACTGCTACTCTTCCTCACAGGGTTAAACACACTGCCATTACACTCATTCCCAAAAAAGGTCATGTTGAATCTATTACCGATTATAGGCCTCTATCGCTTTGTAACTTTCTTTATAAGGTTATTACCAAATTGCTTGCCAACACTTATCCTTCCAAATATTCATCCGTAGCGCTTTCTTGAAAGGAAGGGACATTGCTGATAATATCATCATGGCAAATGAAGTCCTGCATGATTTTAACCATAAAAATAGCTCTAAGAGTTTCTGCGCTAAGACAGACTTGATGAAAGCTTTTGACAATGTAAATCGACATTATATCTTACATAGATTAAGAGCCCTCAACTTCCCAGAAGTCTTTATAAAGTGGATTGAAGCATGTGTGATTCATGTTCCTTTCTCTATTGTGCTTAACGGGGAACTTTCTGGATATTTCTTCTCTTCTACTGGTTTAAGGAAAGGCTGTCCTCTTTCCCCTTACTTATTCATTATCGTTATGGACGCTTTTTCTAGGCTTCTGGATTCTCTCATTGCTTGACATATTTCTCTCCAATAAGGAAAAAATCTGGAGCTCTATCTCACCTAATTTATGCAGATGATCTTCTTGTTTTTGGCTCAGCAAGCCACTAATATTTCTTGCCTCTCCTACCTTATCTCTTTCTATCACGAAACGAACCTCTCTTCCAACTACACTAAATCTATCTCAACCGGCTGCCAATGACTCTACGTTGGATTTGCTACTCAGTTGCTGCTATTCATTATGGGACTTCTTATTTAGCTAGCATTGGTCGCCTTGGATGGAGCCTCATCTGGCTCAACCGGTGCCAATGTTCATGGTGCTTGTCATTACTCTTTTCTGTGTGGTAGCCTATCTCTGCGGTATCCCGTGGGCTGCTTAATTTTATTTCAAATTTAGGTTGCCTTGGTTGGAGCCTAATTTGGCTCAGTCAGTTGGTTTTGCATCCGGTTAAGGACTTTATTTATACTGCACGGTAAACTCTATTGTTGGTTTTGTGCTGTTCCTTCTGGAAAGCTTTTTCTGCGCAGGTCATTGGCTGCCTTGGACGGAGCCCAATTCACATTTTCGGTTCAGGCTGGACTTTCTGAGCTCTAGGTTTTTAGGTTTCTAGGTTTCATGATTTTTTGTTTTCCTCTTCTCTTTTGCTTTTGCTGCATAATTTTCATCTTTTTTTACAGCTGATTACAGGAATTCTATGATGTTAGTGGGTTCTAATCCGTTCTTTTGATATATGTAACACTGATTGTTTAATGGCGAGACCCTCATTTTTCTCGAAAAAAAATAGAATCTCTCTTATTTGCTCAAGTTTAAAAAACTAAAAGTAGACTAGATCCTAAAAAGGATCACTTTGGGATCAACACCATCAGGGATACTCATTGGGGAAGGATTCTCAGGAAGAGAAAGCGCGATCCTCTTCGCAATTTTAATGTAATTCTGCAAACAGCCATGGTTATTCTTCCCTGAACTCTTATTATCCCCTTGACTTGGTCTGTTTTTAGCTAGCCGAAAGCAATGTAAGCCATTTTTTCCCGCCGTCAAAATCTCCCCCTCATGCTTAAAATAATGATAATTGAAAGCGCGCTTCAGAAAACTCCAATCTCCTGTGATCCAATCAAATTGATACACAGAGAGGAATCGGTGGCCGTAGCTCGCAATGAATTCAATGGCGTCAAGGATGAAGATAAATTCCTCCTTGGTTATGTAGTAGGCGAAGCTCACTCTTGTCCACCCAGGTTTCAGTCCTTTGTACCCCTGCATTATCAAGAATGTAATGTTGTCAAATTACATATCTAATATGGATGTATCAAATGGAGTTTTCCATTAAAGAAACTCTGCCTGCTCTTGCTTGGCCGTCAATTTGGCCATTCTGGAATCTGATGAACATGATAAAACAAAAAAGATAACAGCTAACGGATGTGAAACACTGAATATTCAAAGAATTGAACGCGGAAAATAGCCGTTTCACACTATCATTAATGCCTGTCACATTCAGAAAGTAAGCTCTTCAAATCTCACCGTTTGTATGTGGGACCGAATGCTAAGAGAAAGGCTCTCATCAACTCCGAGCAGATAGTGGCCATAAGGACCGGCACAGGCGCAGCCTCCTCTCGCCTGTATGCCAAATAGATCATTGAGCAGTTTGGTCACAAGCCTGCAATGGAGGCTTCTGATTCTCCGTTCTGCAGCTTGCAGAATCCTCACTAGGAAACACAAGAAAGGAAAGGATTGACAGCTTCTTAGCAGTATTTTAATGCCGGGATTCTTAAGTAGTATTTCAGTTGCTTTCTGAATGTAGATCCTCTCATTGAGAGCAATAACATCATAGCCTATGGATTGCTTCACCCAAAAGGCCAACGCCGCCCTTATTTTCTGAATGATTGGCGGCGTTCCTGCATCCTCTCTTTCTTCGATGTCGTCGTAGTATAGAGTATCCTGAGAAACAAGTGCAGAATTTCAATTTTTGTTGATCCCTTCGATTAGTATATTTGATTATTTTGTTCATGGACAAAAGAAAAAAAAAACGTTCTGTGAAGACCTCTTCATGCGGTTGCAGAGGAATTCTTTACAGAGACTTGTCATATAGCAGAGATTAAAATTGAAGAATGGAAGGCGATCGATTTTGATTTTATTCACCTCTGAATTGAAGGGATTGACGTAACCAACAACACCTCCTCCACAAGTGGAGGGAGGGAAGGATTTGATCTGGTAGAGGGCTTTGTTCATCACAAGAATGCCGGGTGTTCCTGGGCCACCCATGAACTTATGAGGGCTGAGGAATATTGCATCATAGCCTTCTGTATCTCCAGATCTCATGTCTATTTCCACATAGGGACCGCTGAATAGAGAGAGAAATATAATAATCAACAATAGACCCTGTTTCTTTACTTCTGGAGAAGCATAAAGGCAGCTAAAGATTTAACCAATAAGACCTTTTCTATGTTAAACATATAAAATAAGATTTTGAGCTCTCCAATGATCTCTCTGCCTCTCAATAGCTACACAAAGAGGCTTTACCTCGCAAAGTCGTAGCAAACAAAAGTGCCATGCTTGTGCAGGAGTCGAGCCAGAGCTCGAGTGTCAGTAACGACGCCAGTAACGTTGCTGCAAGCTGAGAAGGAACCCAACATAGGCCTGTTTCTGTATTTCAAGGAGGACAGCTCAAGCTCTAATGCTTCAATGTCAAGCATTCCATCACCATCAACACCAATTTCAACCACCTCAGCGGTACTTTGCCGCCACGAGAGGAGGTTGGAATGGTGCTCAAGAGGCCCAACAAACACAACCCATCTCTCCCCCTCCCTTAAATTCTCAATAACCCTATCCCTAACGGTTGCAGGCACTGCAATTCCCATCACCTCCTGTAGCTTTTTTGATTGCCGCACAGAATATGAGGGAATCATCAGGGCCCCAACGCACCTCCTGATGTACTCAGTAGCCTCCATGGTCATCCTCGTTGTCTTCTCACCAGCATAGCTATCATTGCTATGAGTGTTGCCTGGCCACAAAACGATCAATCAATTGGTAGGTTATAAATCGAACTTGTAACAGAGATATGTGATGTGATTAGTACCATAAAAAGGGAGGACTTGTTGAGTGATATAGTTTTCGATGTAGTTTAGGCACCTCCCAGAAGCAGTATGATCAGCATAGGTGAGAATTCGCCTACCGAACGGAGTGTCGAACTCTTCATCTTTTCCGATCAACTGAGACCTGAGCCACTCGATTCTCTCCTCTGCCGTGTTGTCTCCTGTTGCCGAGCAGATCAACTTCGGCCCATTGACTAATCGTTTCTTGTTGAAGAGATTTCTAGGTTTCATGATTCAGAGTTCAGAAGGAAGTAGAAGTGAGAAAAGAGAGAAGGATCGAGAGAAGTCGGTTGTTGTAGCATCTATGAAACAATTACTACGAAGCCTGATCTTATAACAAGTGTTTGGCACTTGCAGCGGCGTAAGAGAGAACAAAAGGTGGCTTTTTTATTACAAGTCAAATATGCACGGATAAGATTTTGATATCAAATTTCTTAATCGAAAGACACTTGCCGCGCAGCTCATTTTATATTTTAGTTATGACTTACATGCACGGATAAGATTTTTTTTTTTTTTTTTTTGAAAAAATGGAAGTCTCGCCCAGATTTTATTGATCAAACAGAATTACATATGTCAAAAAAACATAATTAAAACCCACAAATAGCTTACAAAATTAAATTTCTATAATCAGCTGTCAAAAAAAAAAAGATGAAAAGAATGAAACAAAAACAAAAACAAAGAAAAGCAAATAAAACCAAGAGCTCAGAAAGTCCAGCCTGAAATCAAATATCAGTTGGGCTCCGTCCAGGGTAGCCAATGACCGACTGAGAGGGACAAATGAGATTACCACCAATGCAACCAGAAATGGAAATAACATTAAGCAGACCACGAGAAACTAGAAAGATAGGTACAGAGATATGTTTCCGCACAAAACAGATTCATCAGTAGCATCGAAAAATTGGTACCGGTTGAGCCAGACGAGGCTCCATCCAGAGCAACCAAAGCTAGCAAAAATAGAAGTCCCATAATAAACAACAGCCACCCAGAAACAAAACCAGCACATAGTCAGGTTGAGCCAAAGAAAGCTGGATTCATCATAGCTCCAAAAATCCAATAGAAAGTCCCCGATGAAGCAGAGCCCGAGCAGGATAACAAACTCAGCTTCCCAGAATAGCCGTAGGAGTAGATAAGCATGTCTCGCAAAGAAAAAACAATGTGTCTTAGAATATATTAGAGAGAATATAGCTATTGAATATGATCCGACAAAGTATAGTTGTGGTGCCATCTATAGCTTTTGAGTTTTATAGCATTGCAAATGATTTTGATAACCCCTCTAGTCTCTTGACATGTGTTGTTAAAAATGCTTTCCATCCATATATAAAAAGCAATAGGTATAGCAAGAAGAAAGAATTTTTTGTTGTTTTCTGAATTTGATCTGCATAAAAAGTATTTGAGTTAATGTACACAAATGAAAAAAAGAGCGTGAGGTATAGTAGCTCTAATAATATCCATGGAATATGAGCATTCAAAGGAAAGATGGTGATGATTTTCATTAACCTTCTGGCATAGAACACATAACTAATTAACCAACATACCTCTCTTAATCAATATGTCTTTTGTTTTCATTCCATTCAAGATTATTCTCCAAGCAAAAGAAGCAAATTTTAATGAATAACCTTTGTGCCATATGAACTTTATCCAGCACGGTTTAGATTGATTCTGAAAAAGATAGTTATGTGTTGCTTTGTGGCTATATTTATCCTTTTTCATCCATAAACAGCTAACAGCTTCTTTAAGAATTGGAATGATTTGGATCTTGTTTAAACATTCATAAGGAGTATGTTCATTCATAGGAAGTTTCCAATGGTTCTCAAAAATAGCTTCACAAACCAAACCAAATGGATGTGGAGCAATTAAACAAGTAAACACCATACATTTCAACCCGGAGAGAAACCTCCTAACCATGGATCAAAAAAGAATGAAAGCTTGCTTTCAGTTGTCACCTGTAAGGTGATGCAACCTCTACATCTAACCGCCGTATTTTTTAGCTCTTTAACTAATGCAATAGTCTTAGTAGTAGTGCCTCTCCAAATTGAGTGGTGCTGATTTCTGAAAAAATTAGTAAGAAGAGAATTGGTATTATATAATCTCCAAATAATTTTAGCCTTGCACATTAGATTTAAGGAGTCTATACTAGCAAGTCCAATTCCCCCAACATCAATCGGTTTGACAGTGTTTTCCCAAGCAATAGTGTGAATTTTCTTTTCAGCCCCATTGTTGTAAAGGAAGGAAGAGATGAGCCTCCTTATAGACTTTCTAACCTTTTTGGGAATGGACAATGCTCTAAACCAGTAAGCACAATAGCTAGCACAGGTAAATCTAATCAATTGTAACCGACCAACAAAAGAGAGTAATGATCTTTTCCACCCAGCAAACCATTTATGCAATTTGTTGAAGATTTTATCACAATCAGTCATTTTCAACCTTGAATGAGAGATTGAGAGACCTAGATAGTTCCAAGGCATTTCAGCAATAGTAAAACCCATGATAAAGCCCAGCTCATTCCTTAGCTGAGAGTCTACAGCTTTGGAGAAGCAAATATTAGATTTTGCCATTGAGAGAGGTTCGACTCCTTGTAGAATGAGTAGAGAAGAGATGATAGATAACTAATATTAGCATGGTAAGCCGATCCAAAAACCAGCAAGTCATCAACATATATAAGATGAGAAAGAATCTCATTTGTAGTTTTGATTGGGCTGAATCTATCAGCATTAGTGTCATTTTCCAATAATCTAGAGAAAGCATCCATTGTAATAGCAAATAGATAAGGGGATAATGGGCATCCTTGCCTTAAACCTGGAAGAGAAGAATTGATAGTTCACCATTAAGTATAATGGAGAAAGGCACATGTACACACAAGCTTCGATCCATTTTATGAATGTTTGGGGAAAATTGAGCTTGAGTCTATGTATAATAAAGTTTCTGTTGGCGTTGTCAAATGCTTTCAAGATCAATTTTATACGAAGCTCTTTGGTTTATGTTTTTGATTGAATCCATGCAAGGCCTCATTAGCTAAGATAATATTGTCAGTTCTGTCTCTACCCTTTAGAAATGCAGCTTGAGTCGGATGGATAATATGTGGTAGAATCATCTGAAGCCTACTAGCAAGAAGTTTTGATATCACCTTATATAATAAGTTGCACAAAGAAAGTGGCCGATAATCTGTAATAGTTTCTGCATGACAGGATTTTGGAATTAGAGTAATAGCAGTGTGCTTGACCCTGTGAGGTAATATATAAGTAGAGAAAAAGTATTGAATAGCATTCACTAAAGAGCATTCAGTAATCTCCCAAGTGTCCTTAAAAAATTGAGATGTAAAGCCGTCCGGTCCCGATGTTTTTTCAGATCCAATGTCAAACACTGCAGTTTTAATATCCTTAGTGCTGAAAGATTGGGTAAGTAAAATGCTTTGTTGAGAAGTGATTTGAGGTCCAATGGGGATGTTAAGCCAATCCTCGTTAGTATCTCTATGAGGGTTGTTTAGAATGTTTGCAAAATGTGTTGTAATTTCCCTAGCCATGTCTCGTTGAGAACAAATTTCAACATCATTAACCTTCAAGCTTTTGATATTGTTTTTACTTTTCCTTATGCTGATTTTTTGATATAAAAATTTGATGTCATTTTCTCCTCTTGTAAGCCATACACATTTTGCCCTTTGTTTGATCCAATTATTCTCAAAATCAATAGCCTCATTGAGAGATTTTTGAACCTGGAGAGTCTCAATTAGATATTCAGAATTTAGAGGGTTGAAATCAAGTTTGAGTTGCAAGTCTTCAAGTTTAGCTTTCAGCCTGGAGATATTGTTTGCAATGTAGCTATAAGAGTGCCATTTTGCATTATTAAGAGCTATCTTTGTGTTATTGAGTCTATTACAGAAAGCAAATATTGGGTCCCCATCCACATGCTTGCTCCAAGCATGTTCCACTATATCAATAAAATCTGGGCATTTTTTCCAGTAATTTTTGTACATAAATCTGTGCTTGAGAATTGGCTTCTTTCTAGTAGAGAGTATAATAGGAGAATGATCTGATGTAAGAGGAGACATAACCTTCCAACCATAATGAGGATAGGTGTTCATCCATCGATAATTGCATAGTACCCTATCTAACAAACATCTGATTGGGTTATGTATTTGTTGATTAAACCAACTAAATGCATGTCCCGTATTGTTTATTTCCAGGAGACCAGATTGAGATATAAAATTATTGAAATCTGCTAATTTACTTGGGGGTATAGAACGACCCCCCATTTTTTCTGAATGCCTTCTGATGCAGTTAAAATCTCCCATAATGATCCATGGCTCGTTAATATCACTAGCTAATGAGCTGAGAGAGTTCCACAAATCCTTTCTACCAAGGTTGCTATTGTCAGCATAGACAACAGTGATGAGGAAGGATGGAGTTGATCCCAAAGATATTCTACCATGTATATATTGAGGATGCTTATAGATAGTAGAGTAATCAATTTTATTAGTGTTCCATTTTATCCATATTCGACCATTTGGTGCTTCCAAAAAATTGTCCACCCTATCTTCATTATAGAAAATGTCAAAATGTTTGCTGTCAGTGGTAGTAGATAAAGTATGCTGAGCTAACTTGGTCTCAAGAAGGCACATAATATCAATGTTATTGTCTTTGACAAATTTTATGCAGTCAGTGACCCGAATGTTACTATTGAAGCCTCTTACATTCTAAGAAGCAATATTAAGAGAGTTATGCATTATCTAATGGTATTGGGAGGCCCCCCTTTAGGCCTACCCTTTCTACCTTTTTGGTGGTGTTTTGGAGGTGTTTTGAAGTTGTTGGTTGATGAGGCGTATTAATCTCCTTAGGATTCTCGAGGCAAAGGGTTAGACAAAGTTGCAAAGCAGATTTTTTGCCGTGGAGATGTGATTGGAATAGGAGGTACAATTATGTTTGAGATAGCATTTTCATTTTCTATGAATCCTCGATGCTTTCAATGGTAGAGGCAATTTATTGGGAGATTTAGGTGCAGGGTTGGGTATGGTGGCATGCATGGGCATAGGTTGAGTGGAGTGGAGTGTAGTGGATTGGGGTTTCCTGTGCCCGAGATTTTTTTTCATGGCAAGGAGTGGATAGGCTTAAAGTTTGGTGATTTAGGGCAGGTAGATGGGGTGTGTGCAAGCGTCTGAGTTGAGCATGAGATAGGTTTCCATTCATAACTCACTTGCTGTAGGATTTCCTTTTCATTGAGGGAGAGTTTTATGGCTTCGGGTAAAGTGGATTTAGTGCTGATTTGAATGCTAACTCAAGCAAAGGTCAATCTAGCCCTTTTGTGAGAGGATCAAATGTAGGGTACTCCAATTTTACTAGCAATTTTTGATATGCCCTTTTCGACCAACAACAAAGAGGAAGATTGGGGAATTTAACCCAAATGGGAATGTCCTTGAAATCTTCCCGCACTGGAGAAAAGTCCGGTGTCCATTTTTTAAAAAAGAAAGGCTTTCCCAAAATGAACCACGGCCCCCCATTTAACACCATCTCATAATTCTCATTGCAATTAAATTTGAACAAAAAGAAACCATCTGCAAGGGAAATAAGATCTACGTTCTGGGGAGGCCATAATTTCCTTATGGCTTGAAGTAAGTTTTTTTGTAGTAGTCGTGCCAAAGCATATCCCACCATTGCCCCAGTTTAGAACCATCCACGATTTCCTCCTCTGAGAAAGAGATGACATCTTCCTCTGGAGGCATAAACGAGAGATTGAAGGGGGTAGCGATTGAGGCTTGAGAGGTGAGCAGACTTTTCCAGTTGAGGGACGAGATACCTCTGTTAGCTTCCGCCATAGTCGTTTCTTAAGCACTACGCCTCATCGAAGGGAGGAACACTATCTCTGATCTGTGATTTCCTTTAATCGGAGGATTTTTGAGCAAAGAGGCGAGAAACCCTAGTCACCTGGATAAGATTTTGATATCAAATTTCTTAATCGAAAGGCACTCTTTGTCGCGCAGCTCATTTTATATTTTAGTTATGACTTAAATGAGTTTTGTTGCATGCTAGAAAATCAATTGTGGTAGAATAAAAGTTTATATCTTAGCTTTATTGCGGAATCTAGCACACACAAATATTTGAAGAATTAATAAGAAAACTTCAGAATTTTTTACTTGAAAAAATCTCGAAAATAGGGAAACATCACGGGGACTAGCCCAGCAAAAAATTTCCAATATGTATCTATTTCGGAGTACAAATTTTCTAATATGGAATTACAGAATTGTAAATGAGAAAGCCTGACAACCCTGAGTCAGGTAACAATAGCTATATAGTCATGGTTAGGTTGTAACAATTGCTAGTGGTAGTAGATGATATGGTGTCGAGTGACGGCAGCGGTGATGGCTGGCGGATGGTTGGCGATGTGGCGTAGCGATGATGACCGATGACAGTAGTTATTACAATGATGATTGATGGTTGGCGGTCGTAGGCGGTGGTCGGCGATAAGCGCGATGTCGGCATGTGGCGCGCAGTAGTCGAGGATGACCGGCGGCGATGGTTATGATGATGGCCGGTGGTAATAATGCGGCAGTGGTTAACGGCCGGGCAGCAGTCGGCACAACCGGTTAGTTGCGGTCAACAGCGGTGGCGGCGGTGGTGGTTGGCAAGAGGTAGTGCGACCGAGAGTGGTAACGATTATGCTTGGAGGATTTTAAGCTTTAGAGCTCTCTCTTCTCTTTAGCTTCGGCCTCCCCTCATGTGAAGAATGAGGGGCTATTTATAGATTAGAGGAGTGATGTTTCTATAAATACATGCAAAATCCGAACCACTCCACTCCATCGGACGGCTTAAAATGATTCCTTTGATCATCTGATGTATTTTGTGTATTTGAATGCTCAAATGAATTCATAATTATGAGATATTGGACTTGTTAGATCCTGCTCGTCAAGACGCTCGATTTGACTATAAACACTCCATGTTTAAGAGTCGATTTGATAATAAGCGCTTGATCTGAGTTAGTCGATTATCATTCGATATCAAGATTCGTGCTTCAACTAGTAGAATTTTCAATGTCATATCAGTTGCCCCCCTATTTTTGGATGACATTATCTCAATCATCCAAAAATATATACGTCAAATACTTGAAAATAGCAAATTCTTCAATGAAATTTGCGGGTTCTTTAACCATACATTTTGAGAGAACAAATCTTCATGTGAGCACAAGATTATGATCACGAGGCGGTCGGATGTATCTGCAGCGTAGGCAAGATTTGGGGTTATGAACTCATCCGGTAATTATTGCCCATGGGCGGCCAGCGGGGCTTCAGCGTGCACATGGTGTGGCCAATGGTGGCGTGATCGATGCGGGCGAATGCAGGCGTGAGAGCGCGGGTCGGCAAGCTGGGCAGTTCGTCGGTGGGTCGCGGTGGGTTTGGTCGCGGAGCGGAACAGACCTCAGCTAGCGGGTCGTGGCATGGCATCAGCGGCGAGCGTCGGGTCCCAGGTGAGCGGCGTTATCCGCCGCCGCGCAAATGTCCAATTTTGTCCGTTTTGGTCCCTTTTCAACGGTTTTCGGTGGTTTTTCTTTAATTTTTTTACTTTTTTGCCCCTATAAGGTGTCTATAAAATCCCCATAGGGTCAAGGGAGAAGGCACACTCCTCTTATACTCTAGTGCTCCTCTTCTTCTCAAGAGAAGGTCGTTCGGAGGCGATCAAGACCCGTAGTTCATACGGCGAGGCTTCAGTTTTCTCTCAAAAGAGGCATTAACTGTTCTAGTCGGACCGATCGGGTTCGGAGGTGATCAAGGCCCGTAGTTCATATGGCGAGGCTCTGGTTTTCCCTCGAAAGAGGCGTCAACTGTCATCGTCGGACCGATCGGGTTTGGAAGCAATTAAGGCCGTAGTTTCTCGAGGCTCGGTTTTCCCATGGCGGTATGCTAGAAAACCGATTCTGGTAGAATAAAATTTACACCTTAGATTTGTTGCGGATCCGGACACAAAGATGTTTGAGAATTAATAAAACTTCAAAATTTTATGGGAAAACCTCAAAAGAGGGAAAAATCACGGCTAGCGCAAAATTTTCCACTATGTATTTGTTTGAGTACAAATTTTCCCAATATGGGATTCTGAAATTGCATATGAGGTGTCGTAACAAATTTTCTGTCATGGTCACCCGCACAACCATGGCCATCTCCGATCATCCGTCATTGTGACCCCGTTGCTTATCATCATCTACTACTAGCAATTTATTTACAACCACATGGTACATGTTCGGGGTTGTCGCTTTCTCATAATTCTATAATCCCATATTGGAAAAATTTGTACTCAAAGATACATAGTGGAAAATTTTTCTTTGGGTTAAGCAGTGGTTTTCCTCATTTTTTCCGTAAAAAAATTCAGAGTTTTCTTATTAATTCTTCAAACATCTGTATGTGTCTTTGGATTAAAAGATGTAAAATTTTTTATTATCGCGATTCTAGCAGCAAACTTAAATTTTGGAAAAAAAAAAAAAATCTAAGCTCACTAATAAAAATAAAATGAGGTGCGCGTTAGAGTGACTTTCACCCTATGTACATTAGATTATTGAATTTAATTATCTTTCTTTTCTTATTTCAAGCCGTCAAAAGTACTTGTTATCCTCTATTCTCTTACCCATTATTTTAATACACTATCTTTTTTGGAGTTTTAGATCTATTATTTTAAGACATTTTTATCCTCCATTGATTATATT